>JAOTOL010001356.1:60000-245000 GCA_034440575.1 Imbricaverruca yamaguchii | reverse complement strand
TCATGTTCCGAAACGTAATTATGCACTTCTTCCCAATATGTCATACATGGGCGCTAAATGACCTTGTAGTCGGCGCGCCCTTAAGCCCAAATAATCAATCAATCAACCAATATGTCATATATGACTCTTACCATTCCAAATTTGAGCTCTCGATGGGTGGCGTACCACGTACGTCATTTATGAAAATATGGAAGCTAAATAGATGACACACATTTGTGTTGTTATGTACCTACCTACCGGGTACTTAACGGATACTTGGTATCTATCTTCGTTGGGTGTGAATGGGCAATGAGGACAAATTTGGTTTTCCAATTGTTTGTAAGGAGGGAAGATTATTTTTCAACAGATATTTGAAAAGTGGGAATTTCGATGGAATATGTTCAGCATTAAGAAGCACATTTCATAGTTACTGAATCACCGCAGCCTAGTTCAGACGTGAGCTTGGTTAATCGAGCCTTGTAGGTACCTAGGTAGGTAGGTAGTAAATCGAATGTAATCCTGGTTTGGGTTACATTCTTATACATTTTGAAAGTAGGTTTTTCTTTGAAGTGAACATTTTTTTCCTGAAAAAAAGATTAGTCTGTTAAGTGAGGCTATGTTTTTACACTTGCTATTTACAATCTCTAGCACCACCCTGAAACCGTTTGGCTTTACTTCAAATAACAAACAATGTAAAGTAAATGCATGAGTAGGATGCCAGCATAATGACTGATTTACATATTTTGTATGGTTTTGGAATATAATATGGTTATTGAAATTATGCTAAAGATTAACTACCACAAACCGGTCTAACACTATTTACACCACCAAACAATATCCATATCCCTCTAGAAAGCTACCCTTCTTTTTGTGCCAAGTGGTTGAGTGATGCTGTTTGATAATGACTTAGGTGAAATTAATTATTAACTCACAAAAGTAGCTAAGTGCAATAAGTTCTTGCAATATAACCCAATGGGGTTGATGCACCCTAATACCCCAATACTTAATCAAGCAATGGGTTCTTATTATTTTGTTTTTGCTTTGGTATTAACCAACTTCTGGGGGATGAGTAGTCTATGGGTAAATTGCTCATCTCACAGTCAAAAGGTTGTGGGTTCGAGTCTCACCTGTTGCTACTCCTCACCTGTGACCAATCAGCGTGAGAGATTGCGATGCTACATGACTCAATGGTTGCTGTGTCATAAAACCAATAACGAACCAACCAACCAACTTCTGGTATTCAATGTTGATATCTGGAGAAAAGGTTGAAGTAAATGCAGTTTGACTTTTAATGTGTGCTGTATTTCATTCACCTGTTCTGAAGAGTATGTCTAAAAATAAATACTATGAACTCTATGAATAGGAATGTATGGCTTATCATTTAAAATATTGATTGAAACAAATGTAGAAATACAAAATATAAGAATTGAAGAAAAAAAATGTTTTTCATGTCAAATTGGTGGGTATCTACATCAGCAAACCTTGCTCAAATCTTGTTCTCCATGCACATTGTTATATGGTATGTAGAGTGCTTTACCTTGAATCCTCCAAGCTAAGAAGTGTTGCAAATTTGGTGACATCCTTGCCATAGAGCATGTTCCATGTACAGTTAAATTATCCACACCCTTCACCAAATGTATGCTATACCAACTTGGTTTGTGATAATCTGCAGGAAGCATCCCAACTCACTACTATCCACATCCTTCACCAAATGTATGTCTATATTGACTTGGTTTGTGATCATCTGCAGGAAGCATAACAGCATAGTGACTTGTTCAGCCTCCAGCTGTACAAGCCTAGCATTACATCATGACCCTGGACCAACCACAGGATGAGATCAAGGTTAAGACTGCATTCAAAGGGTAAGTGCTAGTATTTTCTTGCATGTCTACTCCTATGTTTCAATTCCAACTCCTGACTAAGGTCCACTCTTGTGTTTACAAGCCCACTCCTGTGTCTTGTAGGTCCACACCTGTGTCTTGCAAACAGACTCCTGTGACTCACATGTCCACTCCCATGTCTTCCAAGCCCATTCCCACATCTTGCAGATTCACTTGTGTACCTTGCAATTCAACAGTGTGCATGCTTGCTCTGACTGGAGAGCCTGTTGTGATACCGCAGCTGGATACAATCTGCATGCAATCATTATTGGTCTGTAATCAGTTTCTGGTTCTGAAATGTACAGACATATGCATAAAATCAGTGGCATCAGATACTGCCAACAAATATTTGTAACCGTGGCAGATAGTGATTTTGCTATATTGTGACCAGCAATATGGATGCTATGTGTGTATCCCACTTTAATTACATGAGTGTTCAGCAACATTATAGCTTGGTGTACAACTTTTATGTTGAATGGTGCCTTGTCCATCATAGCACTATGATGCTGAAGGAGAACTGGCAACTTAAAAACAAACATTCTGCTTCTTCCACATGCAGCACATATACCCTGCAGGAAGGAGCAGCAGCATGTCAACTGGTTGGTCAGTGCGCCATATGACGTGCTTCCTCTGCTCCACTGCCCTGGCTGTGTAGACACCACCTTTTCTCCAACACGCATGTGACGTTGACACCCACCGGCTTCTTTCCAGCGAGTTTTACATCACGTACATCAGCCCAGCCATGCAGTTCGACGCGCTGGTCGGAGAAATCAAGGACACGTGCCGGTTCTCTGCACACGACTCCTTCACCGTGAAGTGGGTCGACGAGGAAGGTAAGGCCGCCGTCGTCGGTCGGCGTTCACTCATGTATGTGCTGACAGATAACAGACTGATGATGATGATGGTCGGCGCTAAATGATCTATCATGGTCGGTGCGATCTGAAACCCCAATTACACAGAAAGACTGATGATGGTGTGGGCTGTGGTTTTTAGTGGGTCCACGACCAGGCCGTTTCGCTGCGTCCTCGTGCATCGGGTTGTGTGCCAAGGTGAAGCACCGTTTTGATGATGATCAAGGCTCTGTGCTTCATCAAAGTATGGGTGATGATGAACACATTGTCCTCATGAGCCTATCATGTTGGCTGTTCTAATGTGTTTAAGTAAGCTGAAGTGGGCAGATGCTTTAGCCTCATGAGCCTATCATGTTGGCTGTTTTAATGTGTTTAAGTAAGCTGAAGTGGGCAGATGCAACTGATCTACTAGACCACAGTTCTCAAATTCCTTTTGAGTCAGGTGTCAGGTGTAAAAAGAAGTTGTCAGTGATGAGAAAATGATAAATTTGGTTATCCAAATGTGGTTCAAGAAAGTATGCAAGCCATCATTTTATGTGTCATTAATTTGTTTATTCATTAATTGATTAATTTATAGATTGATTTGCCTTTTTCGGCTATAAGTGGCTGGGGGTGCTGGACGGGACCTGGCGGCTATAAGTGGCTGGGGGTGTTGGACGGGACCTGGCGGCTATAAGTGGCTGTGGGTGCTGGACGGGACCTGGCGGCTATAAGTGGCTGGGGGTGCTGGACGGGACCTGGCGCTGGGGGGTGCTGGACGGACCTGGCGGCTATAAGTGGCTGGGGGTGCTGGACGGGACCTGGCGGCTATAAGTGGCTGGGTGCTGGACGGGACCTGGCGGCTATAAGTGGCTGGGGGTGCTGGACGGGACCTGGCGGCTATAAGTGGCTGTGGGTGTTGTACGGGACCTGGCGGCTATAAGTGGCTGGCGGCACTGGACGGGACCTGGCGGCTATAAGTGGCTGGGGGTGCTGCTGGACGGGACCTGGCGGCTATAAGTGGCTGGGGGTGCTGGGACCCTGGCGGCTATAAGTGGCTGTGGGTGTTGCGGCGGGGGTGGGACGCCTGGCGGCTATAAGTGGCTGGGGGTGCTGGACGGGACCTGGCGCTGTGGGTGCTGGACGGGACCTGGCGGCTATAAGTGGCTGGGGGTGCTGGACGGGACCTGGCGGCTATAAGTGGCTGGGGGTGCTGGACGGGACCTGGCTGCTATAAGTGGCTGGGGGTGCTGGTCACTGGACAGCTGACGATGTTGCAGAACATCTCTCTGCGCCTTCTCTATTCCCCACTGCGTTTGCATGGCAACTGTCGACGAGCGACGCACCGGTCAACGGCTTTACCCCATCTCGTGCTGCCGAATAATGCCGGCGTGCCCACGTACTGTGCTGGAGGGTAACTGGGTGACGTAATGAGGGTAGCTGCGTAACGTTAGGAGGGTAACTGGATAACGTAGTGAGTGTAACCGGGTAACGCTAGTAGGGTAACTGATACGGCGGGTACCCGAGCCGGCGGACGTGTCGAGCCGTGGCTGGTGTCGGCCGTGCCGGCGTGACGTCACGACGTCGGCTGTGAAGCTCGCGCTCCGCCCCCCAGGTGACCCGTGCACGCTGTCGACACAAGCCGAGCTGGACGAGGCGATACGACTGTACCAGGTCAACCGAGACTCGGAGATCACCATCCATGGTGAGTGCCGCGCACACCGGCTGCTGTCCGAGCCCGCCTCCGCTGCCGCCGTTCAGGTCGGGTCAGCGGTGCTCTGTCGCCGCACTGAGAAACTGCGCTGACCTTGCAGGCCGGACCGCTAGTGTTGTATCGTCACGTTGAGACGCTACACTGACCTTCCAGGGCGGACCGTTAGTGTTGTATCGTCACGTTGAGATACTACACTGACCTTCCAGGTCAGGCCGCTAGTGTTGCATCGTTGTACCGAGACATCACACTGACCTTCCAGGCCGGACCGTCAGTGTTGTATCGTCACACTGAGACATCACACTGAGCTTCCAGTCCGGAGCGTTAGTGTTGTATCGTCACGTTGAGACACTATACTGACCTTCCAGGCCGGAGCGTTAGTGTTGTATCGTCACGCTGAGACACTATACTGAACATCCACAAGAAGGACCATCCACAAAGAGCAAATGATACTCGCCCTCTCCTTAGGCTCCTGACCATGCCATTGGCTATTTTACATGAGCATGCATGTATGTCAAATGGTGCTTTGGATCGTTAAGATTGATTTATACCCAGCCATGCACAATTGTACGGGTGTAAGATATAAAGTTCCAAATGGCGTTGATCAACTTCCCTATGTTTGTCTCCTGACCTCGTCATTGCGAACATTTTGGAATTGGGATCTTCAAAATGTATACATTAGATCAGTAGACCTTGAGATATTCAGTTTGGAAATCGGCACCGTAGATTCTGACAACATATAGGAGGGGGATTCGCCCCTTAGGTGTGTAGTTCCAAAAGAGCCCCACTGTAATGGGACAGAGTTCGGAAACGAAGTTAAACTTCGGTGTTCCGCTTTATTTGCACACTAGCTCATTTTAAAGGTGGGTTGTTGTTTGCTGAATCTTTATCTCTGCTTCGTGTGCTTCAAGTCAGTTTATACATATTTGACTAGGCAACTTAGCTACTGTCCTTCCAGCTAATGCTCGACCCAGAATTGATTTGCCCACGCTGGTGGTGTACCGTGCCCGCAGCTCAGTAATGGTCCCATCTGGAAATTCCTTCTCTGTGACGAGCGCAACATGACCATGGTAGTCGAGGCGCCCTACAACCCGAACAACTAACTAATCTCCGTGGCGGACACAGCATGACCGCAGCAGTCGAGGCGCCCTACAGCCCAAATAACAAACAACTATGAGGGGGACGAGTAGCCTAGGGGTAAGTTGGTCGTCTCACAATCGAAATGTTGTGGGTTCGAGCCTCACCTGTCGCTACTCTTCGCCCGCGACCAATCGGCGTGAGAGATTGGCGACGCTGCATGACTCAACGGTGGATGTGTCGTAGAACCAACAACCAACCAACAACTATGAGTATGCAGTGCAGTGATATAGCACAGACCGCGGAGTATCCCATTGCACTGAAACATGGATGTCTGAGGCCAAGCCAAGCCAGTATGCGCGAAACGACACGGTGATGTTATTTCACTCAGCGGACAAACACACGTTAAACTTCACTGTATTGTTGTTTGGAGCGTATGACGTTCGGCGGTGAAAAGTCCAGAAGCATGTGTTAAATTTCACTGCGTTATTGTTGAGAGCGTATAACGTTTCGGCAGTGAACAATCCGAAAGCAGTTAAGCTTCACTGCGTTATTGTGGAGAGCGTATAACGTTTCGGCTGTGAAAAGTTCGGAAACAGAGCTAAACTTCACTGCGTTATTGTTGGGAACGCGTGGCGGTTCGGCCTTAAAAAGTCCGGAAAATCATCGGCCGGTGGTGTTTGTGTTGGCGCGCTTTGTGTTGGCGTGTGTGTGGGCACGTGCCGGGCCACCACTGTGCAGCGTCTCCGGCACCGGCACACCCCGACTGTGTCGACACGACGCCTCTCCACCGGCCGCCGCTGCACTGGTGTCGTGCACCCTCCTGAGGCGCAGAAACGGCGGCGGTAGGCACGCCGACACGTGGCGCTGCGACTGGGGCAACACGTGAACTGCGGCAGAACGTAAACTGTTGCAGGACATGAACTGCGGCAACACGTGAACTGCAGCGGAACGTAAACTGTTGCAGGACATGAACTGCGCCAACACGTGAACTGCAGCGGAACGTGAACTGTTACATAACATGAACTGTTGCAGGACGTGAACTGCGGCAGGATATGAACTGTGGCAACACGTGCACTGCTGCAGAATGTGAACTGCTGCATAACATAGTTGCAGCGACATGTGAACTGCGGTGACTCGTGGACTGCAACAGAACGTGAGCTCTGCAGAACATGAACTACAGCAGAACGTGAGCCGTTGCAGGACATGAACTGCTGTAGAATGTGAACTGCAGGGCAACGAATGGCAACTGTGACAACGAATGGGTCGCAATCGCACATTGCCTGTAGTGCACAATCATATAGGTCACGAGTCGCACATTGTCTGCAGTGCGCATATGAAAGGTCAATGCAGTCGCACGTTGATCGTAGTGTACATGGTCTATACGGTAGATATCGGGAGCTAGGTATCAGCTGGCTACTCAAGCCTGCGTTGATTGATGGGGCTCTGTGTTGTCATCCAAGACTTCGCCCATACCACGCTGCCTTCGGTATTGAACGTCCGCTCGTGGTACTTCTGATGGTGTTGGTACATCTGTCGACGTTGATACCGCTTGGACCCGCCCATACCACGCTGCCTTCGATATTGAACGTCCGGTCGTGGCACTTCTGATGGTGTTGGTACGTCTGCCGACGTTGATACCTCGGCCTGGATTCGCCCCTACCACTCTGCCTTCGTGGCTTGTTGATGCAGCCGGGGCGAGCAGCGCCTGAGAAGAGGCGCGATTGGAATTGATCCACGTCGGCTGGCCGGGCCACCCTCCCCTCCCCCCGGATCCCCGGAGCCCCGGATCCTCGGAGGTTCCAGTCAGCTGACCGATCTTCAGCCGAGTCACCCCCCCACCGCCCTCCAGTGACCCCGGAGGAGTCCAGGAGGTCCTCGTCAGCCGACCAGATTACCCCCCTCCAGTGACCCCGGAGTCCCGGGCCGAGCCCACTGGGAACATCATCCGGACGGCCAATCGTGCTGCTGATTGACGCTACCGCTGGGACACGCGCCGCGCATACAAAGGTGACCCCGCCCGCGCTCCGGTCGGCCCAGCGGGCACGATGTCGCCGCCGGGTCTGCGCCGCCCCCGGGGCCGCTGTCGCCGCCGGGTCTGCGCCGCCCCCGAGGCCGTTGTCGCCGCCGGGTCTGCGCCGGCCCCCGGGGCCCGCTGTCGCCGCCGGGTTTGCGCCGCCGGGCCGCTGTCGCTGTCCGCCGGGTCTGCGCCGCCCCCGGGGCCGCTGTCGCCGCCGGGTTGCGCCGCCCCGGGCCGCTGTCGCCGGGGTCTGCGCCGCCCCGGGGCCGCTGTCGCCGCCGGGTCTGCCGCCCCCGGGGCCGCTGTCGCCGCCGGGTCTGCGCCGCCCCGGGGCCGCTGTCGCCGCCGGGTCTGCGCCGCCCCGGGGCCGCTGTCGCCGCCGGGTCTGCGCCGCCCCCGGGGCCGCTGTCGCCGCCGGGTCTGCGCCGCCCCCGGGGCCGCTGTCGCCGCCGGGTCTGCGCCGCCCCGGGGCCGCTGTCGCCGCCGGGTCTGCGTCGCCCCCGAGGCCGCTGTCGCCGCCGGGTCTGCGCCGCCCCCGAGGCCGCTGTCGCCGCCGGGTCTGCGCCGCCCCCGGGGCCGCTGTCGCCGCCGGGTCTGCGCCGCCCCCGGGGCCGCTGTCGCCGCCGGGTCTGCGCCGCCCCCGGGGCCGCTGTCGCCGCCGGGTCTGCGCCGCCCCCGGGGCCGCTGTCGCCGCCGGGTCTGCGCCGCCCCCGGGGCCGCTGTCGCCGCCAGGTCTGCGCCGCCCATGGTCGCAGACCCGGCAGTTGTTTCCTGGTGGTCAATCGTAGCAGAGATATTAAAAGTTAAAGTAATCTTCACGATCCAGGAACGACTCAAAGTTAGAAAAATTGCAGAACTATATTGTGACATTTAGGCCATAGGCCATTGTCAAACAACGCATTCATTGCGATCGGCGACCGTGTCGAAAATTCAAGTTGCTGCAAACGCAAAAACCCGACAAAATCCTTTCACCACCTCCACTGCGAGAAAGAAAAGCAAAGTTCAGGCAAAAGACCACCCACATCCACAAACACAAAAAAAACAAAACAAAAAACAAGCCTAACGTACGCATGCATAGACAGGGACGGCAGATGGAAGCCATCGCGACACGGACGCGTCCACCTGGCGCCTGAGGGTACACAGTCGTGACATCAGGGTTATCAAAGTCACACCGTTTACACATATCTGCATACAGTTAATTGATATTTCTCCGAGAACAGTTCTTAACACGTACGTACAGTCTTAGAGATACAAGGGTAGCTACTGTAGCTACCCTAGTATGAAATGCGCGCTGGACGGCCTCCAAGTTCACATAGACTGGAGGTTTGGCCGAATTTGGCCCACTCCTATGGAACCTGGGGAAACAGCTAATGATAGAGTCAGGATGTTTCCAAGGCAGATGCGAGCCCCGAGGAACTTTCATGTAGTCTGCATGACCTGAGCTTGGCCCCCTTCGAAATGATATGAAGGTGTATTTGCAGACCCTTCAGACCTTCAGATCCAATGACGTGCTTCACTCAAGCCGTTGGCCTCGTTTCACTACAAGCGAGCAGTTGCCGGCACCCACGACCCGAACTCGAGCTGCGCTCAATCCACGGCCCGGTGGCTCCCCGCGACCTCGAACGCCACCACGCGACCTGGAGATGGTGGCTGGCGTGGCCGCCGGGTCAGTTGTCACCGGCTGGTGCGTGACCTCCGTGTAGCGTGACCCCGGGGACCCCGGCGTGGCCTTGCGTCGGCACCGACGACGCCGTGCGTCGGCACCGATGACAGGTCGATGCGGTTCCGTCGGCGGCGGCCCGGCGGATCTCCGTCGGGCCGACCGTGACCGAGAGACGGCCGGCCGTCAGCTGAGCGTGGAGCTGGGCCACGGTGTCAGGGGTGGGGCTGGGTACGACTGGGGTGTGGTGTCGGGGGTGGAGCTGGTCACGACTGGGGCGTGGTGTCGGGGGTGGAGCTGGTCACGACTGGGGTGTGGTGTCGGGGGTGGAGCTGGTCACGACTGGGGTGTGGTGTCGGGGGTGGAGCTGGTCACGACTGGGGTGTGGTGTCGGGGGTGGAGCTGGTCACGACTGGGTGTCGGGGGTGGAGCTGGTCACGACTGGGGTGTGTCGGGGGTGGAGCTGGTCACGACTGGGGTGTGGTGTCGGGGGTGGAGGCGGGTACGACTGGGGCATGGTGTCGGGGGTGGAGCTGGTCACGACTGGGGTGCGGTGTCGGGGGTGGAGCTGGTCACGACTGGGGTGCGGTGTCGGGGGTGGAGCTGGTCACGACTGGGGTGTGGTGTCGGGGGTGGAGCTGGTCACGACTGGGGTGCGGTGTCGGGGTGGAGCTGGTCACGACTGGGGCGCGGTGTCGGGGGTGGGGCTGGTCACGACTGGGGTGTGGTGTCGGGGGTGGAGCTGGTCACGACTGGGGTGTGGTGTCGGGGGTGGAGCTGGTCACGACTGGGGTGCGGTGTCGGGGGTGGAGGCGGGTACGGACTGGGGCGCGGTGTCGGGGGTGGAGCTGGTCACGACTGGGGTGTGGTGTCGGGGGTGGAGGCGGGTACGACTGGGGTGCGGTGTCGGGGGTGGAGCTGGTCACGACTGGGGTGTGGTGTCGGGGGTGGAGCTGGGCACGACTGGGGTGCGGTGTCGGGGGTGGAGCTGGGTCACGACTGGGGTGCGGTGTCGGGGGTGGAGCTGGGCACGACTGGGGTGTGGTGTCGGGGGTGGAGCTGGTCACGACTGGGGTGCGGTGTCGGGGGTGGAGCTGGTCACGACTGGGGTGCGGTGTCGGGGGTGGAGCTGGTCACGACTGGGGCGCGGTGTCGGGGGTGGAGCTGGTCACGACTGGGGTGCGGTGTCGGGGGTGGAGCTGGGCACGACTGGGGTGCGGTGTCGGGGGTGGAGCTGGTCACGACTGGGGTGCGGTGTCGGGGGTGGAGCTGGTCACGACTGGGGCGCCGTGTCAGGGGTGGAGCTGGGCACGACTGGGCAGTGTCGGGGTGGAGCCGGCACAACTGGGCGCCGTGTCGGGGGTAGAGCTGGGTGCAGTGTCGGGGGTAGAGCACGGCACGACTGGGTGCAGTGTCGAGGGTGGAGCTCGGTACGACAGGGGCACCGTGTCGTAGGCGGGGTGACTGGGGCGGCTGTGGCCTGCGCTGCTGCTGAAATCAAGGGCATAGACGACGACCAAGGACCAGAAACTGTCCACTGGCCTTGGGCGCATCGCTCGCTGGTTTCCAGCTGCTATAATTAACGGTCGTCGTCTATATACCAGTCTACCAGTAACGGTCGGATGTGCGGCCTAGCGCTTCTCTGAGATTCGAATGTCAACCTGAATGCAAAGATGAATGTGCTGCTCGTTGGACCATATGGCCCATGGCGCCGTGCGTCACATGCTGGCGACACTATGGATGCGGCAGCTGTTGACCATGGACCGGTCGGGTCGGTCCGGCGCCTGGTCCACGTGACAGCTGACCGGTGTACCGGCGGGCCGCCACCCCTCGCGCGTCACCGCCCCGCCCCGGCCGGACCGGCCAGGTACGTGGCGCGCCTCCGCCGTCGCGTCGATAGCGTCGTCGCCGACGGCCGGCCCCGACGGCCCCGACGACAGTCGGCGTGGCGAGCGCGTGTCGGGCTGGCCTGTGCGGCAGCGGCCCCCGCCGCCACAGTTGGCGCCCGGGCCGGCCGCCGCCGCCACGGTCTCCGCGCTGGCCGCCGCCACCGGAGTGGTGGCGTGGTGTTACCGTGCGTGTGTGTCTCGGGCCCTGACGTGAGGAGTGAGGAGTGAGGACGGACAGGACGGGGCCGCCGACGTGTCGCCTGTCTCGGGCGCTGACGTGAGGAGTGGTCCGTTATTTGAGTTTTAGGGTGCATCGACCAGGTTCGATCATTTAGCGCCCATGACTAAGACGTGAGGAGTGAGGAGGGACGGGACTGGGCCGCCGACGTGCCGCCTGCTGACATTTCTGGCGACACGGCGCTGGCTACTGGGGGAGTGGGAGTGGGGGGGGGGGGGTCGATTGTCGGGCATCGGCCGGTCACGGCCAGCCTGTGTTGTAGACGGCAGACAGACTCACTGATTCGGTTTCGCCGTGTCGGCGTCAGCGTCCGCGTTAGCCAGCCGTGAGCTGACGTCGGCTGGGAGTGATCGACTTGCCCGCTCTATCGCTGGTGGTGCTCGGCTATCCACGCTGGACTGTTGTGACCCACGGCCGCCCTGGTGGTGCTCGGCTATCCACGCTGGACTGTCGTGACCCACGGCCGCCCTGGTGGTGCTCGGCTATCCACGCTGGACTGTTGTGGACCCACGGCCGCCCTGGTGGTGCTCGGCTATCCACGCTGGACTGTTGTGGTCCACGGCCGCCCTGGTGGTGCTCGGCTATCCACGCTGGACTGTTGTGACCCACGGCCGCCCTGGTGGTGCTCGGCTATCCACGCTGGACTGTTGTGACCCACGGCCGCCCTGGTGGTGCTCGGCTATCCACGCTGGACTGTCGTGACCCACGGCCGCCCTGGTGGTGCTCGGCTATCCACGCTGGACTGTCGTGACCCACGGCCGCCCTGGTGGTGCTCGGCTATCCACGCTGGACTGTTGTGGACCCACGGCCGCCCTGGTGGTGCTCGGCTATCCACGCTGGACTGTTGTGACCCACGGCCGCCCTGGTGGTGCTCGGCTATCCACGCTGGACTGTTGTGACCCACGGCCGCCCTGGTGGTGCTCGGCTATCCACGCTGGACTGTTGTGACCCACGGCCGCCCTGGTGGTGCTCGGCTATCCACGCTGGACTGTTGTGACCCACGGCCGCCCTGGTGGTGCTCGGCTATCCACGCTGGACTGTTGTGACCCACGGCCGCCCTGGTGGTGCTCGGCTATCCACGCTGGACTGTTGTGACCCACGGCCGCCCTGGTGGTGCTCGGCTATCCACGCTGGACTGTTGTGACCCACGGCCGCCCTGGTGGTGCTCGGCTATCCACGCTGGACTGTTGTGACCCACGGCCGCCCTGGTGGTGCTCGGCTATCCACGCTGGACTGTTGTGACCCACGGCCGCCCTGGTGGTGCTCGGCTATCCACGCTGGACTGTTGTGGCCCACGGCCGCCCTGGTGGTGCTCGGCTATCCACGCTGGACTGTCGTGACCCACGGCCGCCCTGGTGGTGCTCGGCTATCCACGCTGGACTGTCGTGACCCACGGCCGCCCTGGTGGTGCTCGGCTATCCACGCTGGACGACCCGCCCCTGGTGGTGCTCGGCTATCCACGCTGGACTGTCGTGACCCACGGCCGCCCTGGTGGTGCTCGGCTATCCACGCTGGACTTTGACCCACGGCCGCCCTGGTGGTCTCTGGCTATCCACGCTGGACTGTTGTGACCCACGGCCGCCCTGGTGGTGCTCGGCTATCCACGCTGGACTGTCGTGACCCACGGCCGCCCTGGTGGTGCTCGGCTATCCACGCTGGACTGTCGTGACCCACGGCCGCCCTGGTGGTGCTCGGCTATCCACGCTGGACTGTCGTGACCCACGGCCGCCCTGGTGGTGCTCGGCTATCCACGCTGGACTGTTGTGACCCACGGCCGCCCTGGTGGTGCTCGGCTATCCACGCTGGACTGTTGTGACCCACGGCCGCCCTGGTGGTGCTCGGCTATCCACGCTGGACTGTTGTGACCCACGGCCGCCCTGGTGGTGCTCGGCTATCCACGCTGGACTGTTGTGACCCACGGCCGCCCTGGTGGTGCTCGGCTATCCACGCTGGACTGTTGTGACCCACGGCCGCCCTGGTGGTGCTCGGCTATCCACGCTGGACTGTTGTGACCCACGGCCGCCCTGGTGGTGCTCGGCTATCCACGCTGGACTGTTGTGACCCACGGCCGCCCTGGTGGTGCTCGGCTATCCACGCTGGACTGTTGTGACCCACGGCCGCCCTGGTGGTGCTCGGCTATCCACGCTGGCTTTGGCCCCCGGCCGCCCTGGTGGTGCTCGGCTATCCACGCTGGCTGTTGTCCACGCTGGACTGTTGTGACCCACGGCCGCCCTGGTGGTGCTCGGCTATCCACGCTGGACTGTTGTGACCCACGGCCGCCCTGGTGGTGCTCGGCTATCCACGCTGGACTGTTGTGACCCACGGCCGCCCTGGTGGTGCTCGGCTATCCACGCTGGACTGTTGTGACCCACGGCCGCCCTGGTGGTGCTCGGCTATCCACGCTGGACTGTGTGACCCACGGCCGCCCTGGTGGTGCTCGGCTATCCACGCTGGACTGTCGTGACCCACGGCCGCCCTGGTGGTGCTCGGCTATCCACGCTGGACTGTTGTGACCCACGGCCGCCCTGGTGGTGCTCGGCTATCCACGCTGGACTGTTGTGATCCACGGCCGCCCTGGTGGTGCTCGGCTATCCACGCTGGACTGTCGTGACCCACGGCCGCCCTGGTGGTGCTCGGCTATCCACGCTGGACTGTTGTGACCCACGGCCGCCCTGGTGGTGCTCGGCTATCCACGCTGGACTGTTGTGACCCACGGCCGCCCTGGTGGTGCTCGGCTATCCACGCTGGACTGTTGTGACCCACGGCCGCCCTGGTGGTGCTCGGCTATCCACGCTGGACTGTCGTGACCCACGGCCGCCCTGGTGGTGCTCGGCTATCCACGCTGGACTGTCGTGACCCACGGCCGCCCTGGTGCCCACAATCGACTATGGACCAGTCGGTCGGCTGGCCTACCAAATAGTCACCAGTCTAGCCAGGCGTTCTGCACAGTTTGTACATTCTTGAAGATGAACAATCGACACTGATGTGTTATCCACGACGGCACTTGTGTTTTCTGCTCGCTCCAATCCAGTGAGGCACGACAGCTCCGCTCTGTGTGTATTTGTCGGTGCCTCAGAGCGCTCTGCTTCCTGTAATAGCTTTATGGCGTTCCCAGCCGGTTCGTTGGGCGCGTTCCATTCTGTGATATTGCTATTTCCCTTGAGAGGTTTCGGTCGTGGCGCCCTGAATTTAAATGTATGGCATTTTTACGCTGAGATCCCCAAACAAATCATTCTATCAGTATACATCATGCTTGGCGTGAATTCTCACGATGATGCTCATTTTGAGATCGCGTGAGATGTTTGTAGGGTTTCACAAACCAACTGAGCTTCATTGCTTTGTTTATTGTCCGGTTTGATAGGAAGTAGATTCGTTCTGCTGGTCGAGTCAGGTCGCTGACACCCGAAGCTCCGCGAAATACTCCCGACCTGCCCGGGGAGTCGGCATTTATCGAAGGTAGAGCGGTCGCCTGCCACTGGTTGGGCTCCCGGCACGCCACACGCGCTGATGTCTTTTTCCCCGCGGCCTGGTCCAGTTACGGGTTAAATGACTCCGTGGGGGGGGGGGAGCTGGTTGGTTGGCAGGACCGACGAAGTACGGTCCGCAAACGAGGGCCAAAGTGTATTGGGAAGACTCATGTATACCGTAAGCTGCCTGCACCCGGCATGGGGCTCGGTGTCCGTGTTTGTGTATGGCTTTTAGTCCTGCTTTGCTAGGCGTGCCAATTGCGCATAATAATGTTGCTGCTGCTTCCCAATACTGCGAGTTTATTGCAGGAGCTATGCTATACGTTAGCTGTTCCATTTCAGTTATAACTGAGATGGCGCGAGTTGGGGCAGCGATAGCTCAGTTGATAGAGCGTCGGACTCTTGATCGAAAGGTTTGGGTTCGAATCTGACAACCGGCAGGATTTACCGAGTCCACCCGCGACCGACCGGCGCGACAGGTTGGCGACGCTGCATCCGACCTAGCGGTTGGATGCATCGTAGAGGGACCCAAGTAGGTGGCATGTGTTGATGAGGGGGCCGTTAAGCTCGTTTCGCCTGTGCCTGCTCGTGAGGTGTCTCCGCAGCCCTCGCGTATTGGCCTGCGGGCCAGCTTGCCTGCTGGCACTGGTGCCCGGGTAGGGTCGTGGCGCCGACGGTCAGCACCGTCTGCATTGATTTGTGTACCGATCAAAAGCGCGCGCACGGCCGCCACAGCCAATTAGTCCGCTCAGCGGTGCGTTGAAACTGAGGCGAGCTGCCAGCCGGACTGAGGCGTGCTGCCAGCTGGCCGGCTGACTGTCGTCAGTGGGCTCCGGTCGCTCCGGCCCGTGGCTGTGGCCGCTCTGCTGCCCCCGTCCGCCGACACCGGATATGTGGCTGCGGCCGCCGGAAGTTCGGCCGCCGCGCCACTAATGACGCCAACCCCACTCGACCGCTCTCGGGTTGCCCACCACGGGCGGATCTGGCGAAAAGCACAGAGATGATGGCCGAACGATGCCGACTTGCGCCGAAATTTTGCACCAAGATAACATTTTATCGAAATTTAAGAACATTTTATGAGATGAATATTATCTCAAGCAGACCTGACGAATTGAAATTTAAATTGCTGTTGAAACACGAAGTTTTCCAAAGTCTGTTATTTTTCTGTCTGTCTGTTAGACCTGAATCTAGGACGAGGTGTTACGCCCTCCTAAAGATCTCGGAATCTCTTGGGTGGATTTCAAAACTGAACTACTCAAGGTAATTCCACTGACCTAATATATATTCTTAGAATGTTAAGATGCAAAATGTGTTTGCAATGGTGAAATCAGGAAGCACAAAGTCAGCGGCGCAGCCAGGAAGCTAAAGCTAAAGCTCTTGCTCGTTGCTAGCACCTATTCGCAGCCAGTGCCACAAATTCCTATTGTTTTGTTATTCTTTCATTCAATGCTTGTCGAGAGGTTTTTAACCAGAGGCGTCATAAGGAAATCGTACTAGGAAGGACCCTAACCACGGGCGAATCCAAAATTTCCATGCGGGGGCATGTTTTCTTTTGAAGAGCTAAGTTCGAATTTTTAATTCGGCGTAAATATTACTTGACCGAACTGGTGTGTGTGGGGGGGGGAGTGTACTTGAGCATGCTGAAGGGTGTTTTTCTTGTCTCAAAGGGGCGACGTCTCCTCCGAAAATGTACCATCCTCCTCTGAAAAGGCCGTCTTTGCTTGAAAAGTACATTGAGCCATTGTATGTATGTCCTGAGAATTTCACGTCATCTAGATCCGTCATTGGGAACGTTTCTGGCTGCAATATAAACTTTATGAAACTAGATCAATGCCTGCAGGGCAAACTGAGGTCGAGATCGGCCGCCGCACCCCCGCGCCGACGAAACTTTTGTGACTTAGAACGCTTGGCGGCCGACCGGCCGGTAAACTGCGCACCGCGTAGTTTCTATATTTTCTGATGGGTTCAAAAATATATTTGTATAGAGTGCGCTATCAAGTTTTTCCCAGCAAGGTCCGTTTATTTCTTTACACTATTGCTGCCCTCTTATAAAATATCGTCCAATAACAGGATGTGTTGGCGAATACACCTACGGTGCGCATTTTAGAGAACGTACAACACGATCACAACTATGGGACGACAATAGGGGATCGGCAGCAATGCGATTTGTTTCTCCTGTCTTCTTGGGGAATAAGTGAAGTCAATAAATCCGTGGATAAGAATCGATTTACAAAAAAGGTAACTGAACGATGCTAGGGTACGACGGTACCATGGTACGCATCTGGCAGTCAGGCCGTAGTGCAGTGTGACAGGCAGTGTTCCTCAAAAGGCCTCGGTGACAGACAGTGTTCATCAACTCATCAACAGTTCTCAGTGACGGGCAGTGTTCCTCAGTAGCAGGCGGTGTTCCTCAGTGACGGGGTTCCTCGGTGGTAGACGAGTTCCTCAGTAGCAGGCGGTGTTCCTCAGTGACGGGGGTGTTCCTCATGTGGTAGACGGAGTTCCTCAGTAGCAGGCGGTGTTCCTCAGTGGCAGACAGTGCCCCTCAGTGGCAGGCAGTGCTCCTCAGTGACAGTTAGTGTTCCTCAGTGACAGTTAGTGTTCCTCAGTGGCAGGCACTGTTCCTCAGTGACAGTTAGTGTTCCTCAGTGACAGTTAGTGTTCCTCAGTGACAGTTAGTGTCCAGTGCAGGCAGTGTTCCTCAGTGTTAGTGTTCCTCAGTGACAGTTAGTGTTCCTCAGTGACAGTGTTCCTCAGTGACAGTTAGTGTTCCCGAGTGTTCCTCAGTGGCAGGCAGTGTTCCTCAGTGTTCTCAGTGGCAGTTAGTGTTCCTCAGTGGCAGGCAGTGTTCCTCAGTGGCAGTTAGTGTTCCTCAGTGGCAGTTAGTGTTCCTCAGTGGCAGTTAGTGTTCCTCAGTGGCAGTTAGTGTTCCTCAGTGGCAGGTCAGTGTTCCTCAGTGGCAGTTAGTGTTCCTCAGTGACAGTTAGTGTTCCTCAGTGGCAGTTAGTGTTCCTCAGTGGCAGTTAGTGTTCCTCAGTGGCAGTTAGTGTTCATCAGTGGCAGGCAGTGTTCCTCAGTGGCAGTTAGTGTTCATCAGTGGCAGGCAGTGTTCCTCAGTGGCAGTTAGTGTTCCTCAGTGGCAGGCAGTGTTCCTCAGTGGCAGTTAGTGTTCCTCAGTGGCAGTTAGTGTTCCTCAGTGGCAGGCACTGTTCCTCAGTGACAGTTAGTGTTCCTCAGTGACAGTTAGTGTTCCTCAGTGGCAGTTAGTGTTCCTCAGTGGCAGGCAGTGTTCCTCAGTGGCAGTTAGTGTTCCTCAGTGACAGTTAGTGTTCCTCAGTGGCAGTTAGTGTTCCTCAGTGGCAGTTAGTGTTCCTCAGTGGCAGTTAGTGTTCCTCAGTGGCAGGCAGTGTTCCTCAGTGGCAGCAGTTAGTGTTCCTCAGTGGCAGGCAGTGTTCCTCAGTGGCAGGCAGTGTTCCTCAGTGGCAGTCAGTGTTCCTCAGTGGCAGTTAGTGTTCCTCAGTGGCAGGCAGTGTTCCTCAGTGGCAGGCAGTGTTCCTCAGTGACAGTTAGTGTTCCTCAGTGACAGTTAGTGTTCCTCAGTGACAGTTAGTGTTCCTCAGTGGCAGTTAGTGTTCCTCAGTGGCAGGCAGTGTTCCTCAGTGACAGTTAGTGTTCCTCAGTGGCAGGCAGTGTTCCTCAGTGGCAGGCAGTGTTCCTCAGTGGCAGTTAGTGTTCCTCAGTGGTAGGCAGTGTTCCGCAGTGGCCAGTGACAGTTAGTGTTCCTCAGTGGTAGGCAGTGTTCCGCAGTGGCAGTTAGTGTTCATCAGTGGTAGGCAGTGTTCCTCAGTGGCAGTTAGTGTTCCTCAGTGGCAGGCAGTGTTCCTCAGTGGCAGGCAGTGTTCCTCAGTGGCAGGCACTGTTCCTCAGTGCCAGACGGTGTTCCTCAGTGACAGTTAGTGTCCCTCAGTGGCAGGCAGTGTTCCTCAGTGGCAGGCAGTGTTCCTCAGTGGCAGGCACTGTTCCTCAGTGACAGTTAGTGTTCCACAGTGACAGTTAGTGTTCTCAGTGGCAGGCAGTGTTCCCCAGTGGCAGGCAGTGTTCCTCAGTGGCAGGCAGTGTTCCTCAGTGACAGTTAGTTTCCCCAGTGGCAGGCAGTGTTCCTCAGTGGCAGTTAGTGTTCATCAGTGGCAGGCAGTGTTCCTCAGTGACAGTTAGTGTTCCAGTGCTCAGTGGCAGTTAGTGTTCCTCAGTGGCAGGCAGTGTTCCTCAGTGGCAGGCAGTGTTCCTCAGTGGCAGGCAGTGTTCCTCAGTGCAGTTCAGTGGCAGTTAGTGTTCCTCAGTGGCAGTTAGTGTTCCTCAGTGGCAGGCAGTGTTCCTCAGTGACAGTTAGTGTTCCTCAGTGGCAGGCAGTGTTCCTCAGTGGCAGGCAGTGTTCCTCAGTGGCAGGCAGTGTTCCTCAGTGGCAGGCACTGTTCCTCAGTGCCAGACGGTGTTCCTCAGTGACAGTTAGTGTTCCTCAGTGGCAGGCAGTGTTCCCATACAGTTAGTGTTCCTCAGTGGCAGGCAGTGTTCCTCAGTGACAGTTAGTGTTCCTCAGTGACAGTTAGTGTTCCTCAGTGGCAGTCAGTGTTCCTCAGTGACAGTTAGTGTTCCTCAGTGGCAGGCAGTGTTCCTCAGTGGCAGGCACTGTTCCTCAGTGGCAGGCAGTGTTCCTCAGTGACAGTTAGTGTTCCTCAGTGGCAGGCAGTGTTCCTCAGTGGCAGGCACTGTTCCCCAGTGGCAGGCAGTGTTCCTCAGTGACAGTTAGTGTTCCTCAGTGACAGGCAGTGTTCTCAGTGGCAGTGTTCCCCAGTGGCAGGCAGTTAGTGTTCCTCAGTGGCAGGCAGTGTTCCTCAGTGGCAGGCAGTGTTCCTCCAGTGGCAGGCAGTGTTCCTCAGTGGCAGTTAGTGTTCCTCAGTGGCAGTTAGTGTTCCTCAGTGGCAGGCAGTGTCCTCAGTGGCAGGCAGTGTTCCTCAGTGGCAGGCAGTGTTCCTCAGTGGCAGGCAGTGTTCCCCAGTGGCAGGCAGTGTTCCTCAGTGGCAGGCACTGTTCCTCAGTGGCAGGCAGTGTTCCTCAGTGACAGTTAGTGTTCCTCAGTGGCAGGCAGTGTTCCTCAGTGGCAGGCACTGTTCCTCCAGTGGCAGTTAGTGTTCCTCAGTGGCAGGCAGTGTTCCTCAGTGGCAGTCAGTGTTCATCAGTGGCAGGCAGTGTTCCTCAGTGGCAGGCAGTGTTCATCAGTGGCAGGCAGTGTTCCTCAGTGGCAGTTAGTGTTCCTCAGTGGCAGGCAGTGTTCCTCAGTGGCAGGCAGTGTTCCTCAGTGGCAGTTAGTGTTCCTCAGTGGCAGGCAGTGTTCCTCAGTGGCAGTTAGTGTTCCTCAGTGGCAGGCAGTGTTCCTCAGTGGCAGTTAGTGTTCCTCAGTGGCAGGCAGTGTTCCCAGTGACAGTTAGTGTTCATCAGTGGCAGGCAGTGTTCATCAGTGGCAGGCAGTGTTCCTCAGTGACAGGCAGTGTTCCTCAGTGACAGTTAGTGTTCCTCAGTGGCAGGCAGTGTAGTGTTCCTCAGTGGCAGGCAGTGTTCCTCAGTGGCAGTTAGTGTTCCTCAGTGGCAGTTAGTGTTCCTCAGTGGCAGTTAGTGTTCCTCAGTGGCAGGCAGTGTTCCCACCTCAGTGGCAGGCAGTGTTCATCAGTGACAGGCAGTGTTCCTCAGTGGCAGGCAGTGTTCCTCAGTGGCAGGCAGTGTTCATCAGTGGCAGGCAGTGTTCCTCAGTGGCAGGCAGTGTTCCTCAGTGGCAGGCAGTGTTCCTCAGTGGCAGGCAGTGTTCCTCAGTGGCAGGCAGTGTTCCTCAGTGGCAGGCAGTGTTCCTCAAGTGGCAGGCAGTGTTCCTCAGTGGCAGGCAGTGTTCCTCAGTGGCAGGCAGTGTTCCTCAGTGGCAGGCAGTGTTCATCAGTGGCAGGCAGTGTTCATCAGTGGCAGGCAGTGTTCCTCAAGTGACAGTTAGTGTTCCTCAGTGGCAGTTAGTGTTCCTCAGTGGCAGGCAGTGTTCCTCAGTGGCAGTTAGTGTTCCTCAGTGGCAGGCAGTGTTCCTCAGTGGCAGGCAGTGTTCCTCAGTGGCAGGCAGTGTCCTCAGTGAAGTAGTGTTCCTCAGTGACAGTTAGTGTTCCTCAGTGGCAGGCAGTGTTCCTCAGTGAGTAGTGGCAGGCAGTGTTCCTCAGTGGCAGGCAGTGTTCCCCCAGTGGCAGGCAGTGTTCATCAGTGGCAGGCAGTGTTCCCCAGTGGCAGGCACTGTTCCTCAGTGGCAGGCAGTGTTCCTCAGTGACAGTTAGTGTTCCCCAGTGACAGTTAGTGTCTCAGTGGCAGGCAGTGTTCCTCAGTGGCAGTTAGTGTTCCTCAGTGGCAGGCAGTGTTCCTCAGTGACAGTTAGTGTTCCTCAGTGGCAGTCAGTGTTCATCAGTGGCAGTTAGTGTTCATCAGTGGCAGGCAGTGTTCCTCAGTGACAGTTAGTGTTCATCAGTGGCAGGCAGTGTTCATCAGTGGCAGTTAGTGTTCATCAGTGGCAGGCAGTGTTCATCAGTGGCAGTTAGTGTTCATCAGTGGCAGGCAGTGTTCTTCAGTGGCAGGCACTGTTCTTCAGTGACAGTTAGTGTTCCTCAGTGACAGTTAGTGTTCCTCAGTGGCAGTTAGTGTTCCTCAGTGACAGTTAGTGTTCCTCAGTGGCAGACGGTGTTCCTCAGTGACAGTTAGTGTTCCTCAGTGGCAGTTAGTGTTCATCAGTGGCAGGCAGTGTTCATCAGTGGCAGTTAGTGTTCATCAGTGGCAGGCAGTGTTCCTCAGTGGCAGTTAGTGTTCATCAGTGGCAGTTAGTGTTCCTCAGTGACAGTTAGTGTTCCTCAGTGGCAGTTAGTGTTCCTCAGTGACAGTTAGTGTTCCTCAGTGGCAGGCAGTGTTCCTCAGTGGCAGTTAGTGTTCCTCAGTGACAGTTAGTGTTCCTCAGTGACAGTTAGTGTTCCTCAGTGGCAGTTAGTGTTCCTCAGTGACAGTTAGTGTTCCTCAGTGACAGTTAGTGTTCCTCAGTGACAGTTAGTGTTCCTCAGTGACAGTTAGTGTTCCTCAGTGGCAGTTAGTGTTCCTCAGTGGCAGGCAGTGTTCCTCAGTGGCAGGCAGTGTTCCTCAGTGACAGGCAGTGTTCCTCAGTGGCAGGCAGTGTTCCTCAGTGGCAGGCAGTGTTCCTCAGTGGCAGTTAGTGTTCCTCAGTGGCAGGCAGTGTTCCTCAGTGGCAGGCAGTGTTCCCCAGTGGCAGGCAGTGTTCCCCAGTGGCAGGCAGTGTTCCTCAGTGGCAGGCACTGTTCCCCAGTGGCAGGCAGTGTTCCCCAGTGGCAGGCAGTGTTCTCAGTGGCAGGCAGTGTTCCCAGTGGCAGGCAGTGTTCCTCAGTGGCAGTTAGTGTTCCTCAGTGACAGTTAGTGTTCCTCAGTGACAGTTAGTGTTCCTCAGTGGCAGGCAGTGTTCCTCAGTGGCAGGCAGTGTTCCTCAGTGACAGTTAGTGTTCCTCAGTGGCAGGCAGTGTTCCTCAGTGGCAGGCAGTGTTCCTCAGTGACAGTTAGTGTTCCTCAGTGGAGGCAGTGTTCCACAGTGGCAGTTAGTGTTCCACAGTGGCAGGCAGTGTTCCTCAGTGGCAGGCAGTGTTCCTCAGTGGCAGGCACTGTTCCTCAGTGGCAGTCAGTGTTCCTCAGTGACAGTTAGTGTTCCTCAGTGACAGGCACTGTTCCCCAGTGACAGGCACTGTTCCCCAGTGGCAGTCAGTGTTCCTCAGTGACAGGCAGTGTTCCCCAACGAGCTTCAGTGACAGGCAGTGTTCCTCAGTTTCAGACAGTGTTCATCAGTGACAGACAGTGTTCATCAGTGACAGGCACTGTTCCCCAGTGACAGGCACTGTTCCCCAGTGGCAGTTAGTGTTCCTCAGCGGCAGACAGTGCTCATCTGTTGCTGACTGGTACATGTCCATGGTGACGGGTGACGGGCGTTCTCCCCAGACCACGCACAACATAGACAAACGCGCCTGTCTGTGATCCACACATCAATGTGGATCAATGCTCAAGCGCTCCAATGTGCCCCGATACACTGAATTCGGTCTGGTTCCTGTGAGAGTCGTTCGACGTTTTAAATCGTCAGAAGTCATCCTTTTCTGTTCTGATCAAGAACAAGCCTTCCGGCAATTTTGGAGCTAAGCTGTTTTCATCGATTTGAGCGTCTATGGTCTTCGATTTGTGAAGTTACGATCAGGCAACTATTGGTAGTGTTCCAGCAACTATTGGTAGTGCTCCAGCAGCTATTGGTAGTGCTTCAGCAGTCATCTGCAGTGCCTCAGCAGTCATTGGTAGTGCTCAAGCAGCACGAAAGCGATACAGGATGAACGCGTGATCCTGCAAATGTCGCTGGCAGACGGGCCCAGCGTTCACCGCTTCATCGGAACGGCAAGGGCAACTCGTAAACTGGTCGAAATTGCCGTCACGGATGCGGCGCTATTGACGTCATCAGCCGGTGACGTCAGGGTCGCACGGTGACGCATCGCGTTGTGTGCCACCGATGGCTTGCAGTGATGGATGGCTTTGCGGCGCCGTCCCCGGTGTGGAGCTGACGCGGTGTGCGCGCCAATCGGAGCCCGGCCGCTGCGGAGCGGTGCTGCGCTGGAGAAGATGCATATTCGGCGGCCGTAAAGCGGCTGCGGCGCCGTCCGCCGCCAGGTGGCACTGCTGTTGTATTGAGGTCCCGCTGCAGCCCCCGTCCGCCGCCAGGTGGCATTGCTGTTGTGATGAGGTCCTGCTGCAGCCCCCGTCCGCCGCCAGGTGGCACTGCTGTTGTGATGAGGTCCTGCTGCAGCCTTGTCCGCCGCCAGGTGGCACTGCTGTTGTATTGAGGTCCTGCTGCAGCCTTGTCCGCCGCCAGGTGGCACTGCTGTTGTATTGAGGTCCTGCTGCAGCCTTGTCCGCCGCCAGGTGGCACTGCTGCTGTGATGAGGTCCTGCTGCAGCCCCCGTCCGCCGCTAGGTGGCACTACTGTTGTAGTGAGGTCCTGCTGCAGCCCCCGTCCGCCGCCAGGTGGCACTGCTGTTGTGATGAGGTCCTGCTGCAGCCCCCGTCCGCCGCCAGGTGGCACTGCTGTTGTGGTAAAGCTATCCGGCTGCTCCCGTCCACCGTTAGACACGGACTGACCCCGGCGGTGGCCCCGCCCAGTCTGACTGTCCCGGGCAGTGGCCCCGCCCAGCCTGACTGCCCCCGGTGGTTTGCTCCAGATGGCAGTTTTGTGGCTGGATCGTCATGTGCAGGAGTTTCCCTACCCCGCCGGCCCGTTATGTGAGGTCGCCGTGGCCGTTTTATGTTTTATGGCAACTCAGCTGCATTTCCAATGGGAGGCTGCCGTTTCATTAGAAAGTCCCGTCAGCCGGACCGCGGCCGGGAATCGAGTCTGGATTTTATCGAGCGGGCAGAATCGAGTGGACTTGGGCCACGCCGAATGACAGCTATCAATCCGCGACGTCGGCGAGATGGATTTGTTCAGGCCTGCTCTGCTGACAGAGTATTGCCAGTTGTGTGGCACGTGACCGTCTGCTCTACTGGCAGTGTATTGGCAGTTGTGTGGCACGTGACCGTCTGCTCTACTGGCAGTGTATTGGCAGTTGTGTGGCACGTGACCGTCTGCTCTGCTGACAGTGTATTGGCAGTTGTGTGGCACGTGACCGTCTGCTCTACTGGCAGTGTTTTGGCAGTTGTGTGGCACGTGACCGTCTGCTCTGCTGGCAGTGTATTGGCAGTTGTGTGGCACGTGACCGTCTGCTCTACTGGCAGTGTATTGGCAGTTGTGTGGCACGTGACCGTCTGCTCTACTGGCAGTGTATTGCCAGTTGTGTGGCACGTGACCGTCTGCTCTACTGGCAGTGTATTGGCAGTTGTGTGGCACGTGACCGTCTGCTCTACTGGCAGTGTTTTGGCCAGTTGTGTGGCACGTGACCGTCTGCTCTGCTGGCAGTGTTTTGGCAGTTGTGTGGCACGTGACCGTCTGCTCTACTGGCAGTGTATTGGCAGTTGTGTGGCACGTGACCGTCTGCTCTACTGGCAGTGTTTTGGCAGTTGTGTGGCACGTGACCGTCTGCTCTGCTGACAGTGTTTTGGCAGTTGTGTGGCACGTTACTGTCTGCTCTGCACAGTGTTTTGGCAGTTGTGTGGCACGTGACCGTCTGCTCTGTTGGCAGTGTATTGGCTTTGTGTGGCACGTGACCGTCTGCTCTGCTGGCAATGTATTGGCAGTTGTGTGGCACGTGACCGTCTGCTCTGCTGGCAGTGTATTGGCAGTTGTGTGGCACGTGACCGTCTGCTCTGCTGACAGTGTTTTGGCAGTTGTGTGGCACGTGACCGTCTGCTCTGCTGGCAGTGTTTTGGCAGTTGTGTGGCACGTGACCGTCTGCTCTACTGGCAGTGTATTGGCAGTT
This sequence comes from Imbricaverruca yamaguchii, assembly GCA_034440575.1. NCBI lineage: Eukaryota > Metazoa > Arthropoda > Thecostraca > Neoverrucidae > Imbricaverruca > Imbricaverruca yamaguchii. The sequence goes on along the minus strand of JAOTOL010001356.1, from coordinate 219,729 downwards.
GTGTGGCACGTGACCGTCTGCTCTGCTGGCAGTGTATTGGCAGTTGTGTGGCCGTGACCTCTCTCTGCAGTGTTTTGGCAGTTGTGTGGCACGTGACCGTCTGCTCTACTGGCAGTGTTTGGCAGTTGTGTGGCACGTGACCGCTGCTCTGGCAGTGTTTGGCAGTTGTGTACCGTCTGCTCTCTGCAGTGTTTCATACCGTCTGCTCTGCTGACAGTGTTTTGGCAGTTGTGTGGCACGTGACCGTCTGCTCTACTGGCAGTGTTTGGCAGTTGTGTGGCACGTAGACCGTCTGCTCTGCTGACAGTGTTTTGGCAGTTGTGTGGCACGTGACCGTCTGCTCTGCTGACAGTGTTTTGGCAGTTGTGTGGCACGTGACCGTCTGCTCTACTGGCAGTGTATTGGCAGTTGTGTGGCACGTGACCGTCTGCTCTGCTGGCAGTGTTTTGGCAGTTGTGTGGCACGTGACCGTCTGCTCTACTGGCAGTGTATTGGCAGTTGTGTGGCACGTGACCGTCTGCTCTGCTGGCAGTGTTTTGGCAGTTGTGTGGCACGTGACCGTCTGCTCTACTGGCAGTGTTTTGGCAGTTGTGTGGCACGTTACTGTCTGCTCTGCTGACAGTGTTTTGGCAGTTGTGTGGCACGTGACCGTCTGCTCTGGCGGCCGGTGCTGGTGCGTTAAATTAAAGGCATTGGTAGGGGAGGCTAAATACGCAATTACTGATTAATTATTAGCAATTATGAATTAGTGACACGTTTGTCATGTTGGAGTTTGCAATCTCTTTAGAGTTTGTCAGCAGGGTTGGCAAGATGCTGGCACAAACTGGTTAATACCAGGGGCCTGGTAAAAGCATTTGTTGTCAAAGCACTTCAACCTCGTGGAGGAGGCCAAGACAGGTTTATGATTCTGGATCTGGCAGTTCTCCAGGTCCCTGATTTAAAAGCCGATCGTGGTCTGCCGTCGGGTCGGCAGTTTTTGGCCGGTAGGTGGTTTCTACCGGAAAATACCACTGACAGAGCAAAAACTAATGTTCCCATACTTTTCCCAATCCTGTTTGTAGGTGCTGTTGCCTGAAATTCTGGTGTCATATCTGCCGGCTACTCTTATCCATTGCAATTTCCACCATAATGGTTCAACAATGTACACCAATTCGTGATTAAGTTCGCCGACTGGGCTCTACATGACACTGCAGTCGATGCGCCCCTAAACCCCAAGAAACGAACAAGTTCACCGACTAAATTAGTGTCGTCATAACGTGCACGACCTGTTGAAATACTGCAAGGACTTTCAACAGGTCGGCCAGTCCATGGCCGTAAGATGCAACGGCCGGTTTGTCGCCAGCGGAGGTGTATAGTCGCGCCTATCGTGCAAGTGAGCGTGCTGCTCAGACGGGACGTGATCGACGGTCCAGAGGACAGCCGGCTTTGTGTCAACTGGTGGCGCGGCGCCGGCGGACAGCCGCCCCGCAGGGACTGAGCGCGGCGCGGCGACTGAGGTGTGTGTGGTGGCGGGCGGCTGCTGCCGAGCTCAGCGCGCGCTGTCTGCCGCTGCCGAGACGCTGCAGTGAGTGGCGACGGACCGACGCCGGGCCATGGCCTGGGGCTACTGGAGCACGTTCTCGCTGCGGCCGCGCCTCGAGCCGAGCCGCGTCGTCACGTCGAACCGTCCCGGCAACGGCTACATCGCCAACAGCGGCGGCGGCTACCCGCCGGCCGCCTGCTCCTGCTACCAGCCGGCCGCCTGCGCCTGCCAGTGCCAGTGTTCGCTGTCGCCGGAGCCGCGACGGCACGCCGCGTGCGGCCCGCCGCCGCCGCCGACGCCGCCGCCGCCGCCGCGCACCCGCTGCCTCCTGCCGCCGGAGCGGCCTCGCGCCGCCGCCACCGCCGCCGCCGCCGCCGCGGCCGCCGCTTCGGAGAGACGGCCGCCGCCGCCCTGCTGCGACGGCCGGCCGCGCCAGCTATGTCCGCCGCCGCCGCCGCCGCCGCGGCTGTTGCCGGCCGGCGTCGCGACCGTCGGCGACAACTTCAGACCAGGTACCGGGCGGCACACGGCCGGCGGCTGGCACCGGCGCCGTGTGGCGGCGCAGCGTTAGTGACTCCAGCCGAGGCTGCCGCCTCCCGTTGGCGCTGGGTGTTCAGCCGGCAGCCGGTAGCGCACCAGTGTGCAGTCCGGCTGACGGCCGCTGTCCCGCCTGGCTGCACGGGCGCCGACAAAGGCGAGCGGCACAGTGTGCCGGCTGTCCTCATAGCAACCGAACGGCTGAGGCTTACATATCGCTGTAGCTTTGAAGGTATCCAGTGGCGAAATGCCGTTGAGCTGGTTTCAGGTGGCCCCTCGTTTTTGCCTCATGTGTATGTACTATTAGGACCTCTTCGCAGCTTTGACAAGCATGACATTCTGGTCCTGCTTGCATCCTGAAATGGTTTATGGATTCCTCATATAACCTGCAATAAATGTGCTTCTGGAAATAATTTTATGAGATTTGCGGAAATCGCTGCAGTGGCGATGTCGACGTTGTCCATGGGGATTTCGGAAATTTTTGCATATGGGTGTAATCAAATTTATCAGGCAACTCTGGGTGTAATTTGCGTTGTCCAGTTGTATCATTTGCGTGGTACATTCTCAGCGTAATTCCTTTGTGTGTGCTCAGAATCATCTTTATTAACCGTCGCAGTGCGCGGTGCCAATATGACGCCCTGAAGGTGTTGTCTGAGATGAGTTACGAATTTATCAAGATATCGCTTTGAAATGTGGCATGCTTTCGGAAAATTGGCGAGTTCACGTTGTGCGAAAAAGAACGTAGTTCCAGTTTGCTAAGGTCGCGGAGCTAGGCCAGGTCAGGTCAGTCAGGTCACGACCTCATCTCAGAGCGGGTTTTGGATGTGCATTGAACCTTTTTCATGAACAAACGTGCAAGGTAAAGTTTGAAAGTGAAAGGTGTCTAGACAACTGACTAAAGCAAATATGGCTGCCTCGTGGAAAAGGTGTTCTGATGTTGGGTTATCGAGTCAGATAGAGGCTCGAGATAGAGCAAATGCATTTTTCTCACATCCTAGTGAATTCAAGTTTAAGCCGGAACGTATGTTGACAAATTATTTTACCTAATGACGTCTCAGGCTTCAATTCATTTTTTTATTATCAGGTCAGGTTACTGAGATACGACCCGAAGCGTCCCGAGACGACATGTATTGGGGGCACTCGGGGGACTAAGATATCCACTTTTGCGGTGGACAAATGGCTCAGACAGGCTACCTCTGCGCGCGAATTTCGTTTCTGATGTGTTGGGATCCTAAAATTTGGGATGAAGTGTGATTTTTGTTTGTTGAAGATGCTTGGAACATTTAGAGGAGGCATTGCTATTTGGCGGATGGGGAGGGGACTTCGCCCCTTTTGAAGTCGTCAGTTTCAGCAGTGCGTTACAAGTTTCTTCCGTGTATTTGAACTTGGCCTGATTGTTGAGAACTATGCATGTGTCGGTGTGCTATAGGTCTTCAGTTTGCATATCACAGTTATTTAAACGCGAAATCGCATTAGTTGCGCGGCCAAAGTAGAAAAAAAATGGCATGGGGACAAAGTAACTGGCTGCACCCCCGCATATGCCTGTTACCCCCCCCCCCGGGGGATCCAGCCAATAATTATGAAGTCGATCTGCGACTGACTGTCTCACTCTTGCCTTATCACGCAAAATCGTTATTTCGACCTCAAGTTCCAAGTAACGTAGGAGCACGTCGTGTTCAGGGACGGTTGGATCTTGTCGTGACGAGCACTGAAAAGGAATAAAGTCGAAGTCAGTATTAAATTGGCGAAGTTATGACCAAAAACCAGACGTCTTAGTAAGTCAGTCGGCCACTGGCCAAACCGGAAGTGATTAGGCTGGTTCAGCAATTATCCAAATGTGTTTACACCTGTAGCGCCGGTTATGACCATCGGATTTCAATTTACTTTGCTGCATTGGATACACTTATTTACTTTGGCGTATGGTGCAAGACAATAATGTGGAATGTGGCATTCGTCGCATGGTTATCTCGGCGGATAAAGCGCCGGCCTGCAAAAGCCTCCCCCACTTGGCACAAGGGGTTCGAGTCGCCTAACGCGCCCGTTATGGACGCCTCGGCTGATATGGTCAGTTTGCAACTGGCCAGGTGAGATCGGGGTCGCAGATGCCATGCGGCTGTGCCCGCTATGTAAGTACGTTAAACTCACTGCCAAATTGTGCTATAGAACTGGAATTTCCCGATCAGAAGATGGGTTCATGGCCAATGCAACAAGCCTGCGCTTATTACTGACTGATTCGGTAAAGCCTCCCCAACAACTCGTACTAAATGTATATAAAAGAAAAAAGGATAGAAAATATTTCCGAATGTTTTACTCATAAATATGTGCATTTGATCAAACTGATCTAAAGTGAAGCATGCAAATTACAAAGTCGATCAATTTTACATCGATGAATTTTGCCACGATGCCAAAGCTCAACGTCACGGATTGTTTCTTGTTAAGGTGAACGGTATGTTTTTAGAGCAGTCCTTAAATTTTCCGTGGCTCTTTTGAAGAAGGCGTAGGCAAGGTCCAAAGTGGAGTATTTATGAAAAATGTCATCAATTTAAAACTCCAATTTTCTGTATGCCAATGCACTGAACTTGAGACGCTCTACCTGTGTCGTATTTGTCCGATTCATTTCCAACCATTGAAAATGGATTAAGAAGCCAGATTTGCACCAAGCGTAGTTGGATTGAAGTCAGACGGATTATGTAATGCAATTACGTGTGCAACCTCCCCACCAAATAGGATATATATATATATATATATATATATATATATAAATATATATATAATAATATATATATGTAATATTATCACCAATAGGATATATATATATATATATATATATATATATATATATATATATATATATATATATATATATATATATATATATATATATATATATATATGCAGGTTTAAGGTTTATGTGGCTTGTTATGCCTAGCTCTCACGCGGTTCTGCATGCTTTATCGATTGGTGACAGATAAATCGAAATCAGTCCACAACTTTTTTAGATATAGACAGAAAAGACCTTCACAAATTGCACTTCAGGTACATTTCCGAATGTTCATGAGAAGATGAATTGCATCCAGCCGTCAGACATTTCGACAAGTATAGTAGCTGAATGAATAGGCAATATAATCGATCATCTTATGTTGTCTTCAACACATTAATTCGATGTAAAGTCATTGAGCCAACAGCTAAAAATGCACAACTCAAAATTTGAAACGCCATTTGCACAAAAGCTAAGTATCGAAGGAGGCAATGGAGCAATTTTCAAACTCAGCGGATCATTTAATGCTTCATGCACATCAAGCGGTATTAGGGAAAAGTTTGAAACAAAATAAATGGAAGCATTTCTGTGTGCTGCTCATGAAGGCCATGTTTTCTTTTGACTCTCAACCGCTGAAGTTGTGTCGCGGGCCGACAAAGGTGATCTCCTTGACTGACAAAAATACTGAACAGATACAGAAGGATTCTAGGAAATGTCAGGACAAATCACCAAGGTAGACCTCCAAATTGTTCACATCCGAATCTATAATGGGTCACAGAGGTCAGACGTCAAGACCTAATGGGCGCTAAATAACCTAGTAGTCGGCGCGCCCTTAAGCCCAAATAATGAATCGCCGCGGCCCGACATGAGCTCCTGATAATGGTATTTTGCGCCACTGTCGTTGGGTGCCATGGCCCGACCTCTGACCTGGAACATGACCTGACGGCTACTGTCGTTGGGTGGCGTGACTCGACCTCTGACCTGGGACATGGCCCGGCGGGTACTGTCGTTGGGTGGCGTGGCTGGACCTCCTCTGACCTGGGACATGGCCCGACAGCTACTGTCGTTGGGTGCCGTGGCCCGACCTCTGACCTGCAACATGGCCTGACGGCTACTGTCGTTGGGTGCCGTGGCCCGACCTCTGACCTGCAACATGGCCTGACGGCTACTGTCGTTGGGTGCCGTGGCCCGACCTCTGACCTGCAACATGGCCCGACGGCTACTGTCGTTGAGTGGCGTGACTCGACCTCTGACCTGGGACATGGCCCGGCGGTCACCGTCGCTGAGTGCCCTTATCTGACCTATGCCATCGAGCATGGCCCGACGGTCGCTGTCGCTGAGTGTCGTGACCTGACCTTTCGACCTAACCTGTCAGCCGCGCGGTCGCCGGTCGTTCACATGATCGAGTGCTGTCGGCAGCATATTCCGCCGCAGGCGCCACTTAGGTCATTACCAAATGACGACGGTCGGCGCCGCAGCGAGGCGAGCTCGAACTCGACTGACGTCGCACGTCGTGGCTGGCCGTGCCGACAGTGGCCGACAGTCAGTGTCGCCTCGGGTCAGGTCACTGGCTGGCAGTGCCGACAGTCAGTGTCGCCCCGGGTCAGGTCGCTGGCTGGCCGTGCCGACAGTGGCCGACAGTCAGTGTCGCCTCGGGTCAGGTCACTGGCTGGCCGTGCCGACAGTGGCCGACAGTCAGTGTCGCCTCGGGTCAGGTCACACTGGATAGCCGTGCCGACAGTGGCCGACAGTCAGTGTCGCCTCGGGTCAGGTCACTGGCTGGCAGTGCCGACAGTCAGTGTCGCCCCGGGTCAGGTCGCACTGGATAGCCGTGCCGACAGTGGCCGACAGTCAGTGTTGCCTCGGGTCAGGTCACACTGGATAGCCGTGCCGACAGTGGCCGACAGTCGGTGTCGCCTCGGGTCAGGTCATTGGCTATCAGTACCGACAGTCAGTATCGCCTCGGGTCAGGTCACTGGCTGTCAGTGCCGACAGTCAGTGTCGCCCCGGGTCAGGTCACTGGCTGGCCGTGCCGACAGTGGCCGACAGTCAGTGTCGCCTCGGGTCAGGTCACACTGGATAGCCTGCCGACAGTGGCCGACAGTCAGTGTCGCCTCGGGTCAGGTCACACTGGATAGCCGTGCCGACAGTGGCCGACAGTCAGTGTCGCCCCGGGTCAGGTCACACTGGATAGCCGTGCCGACAGTGGCCGACAGTCAGTGTCGCCTCGGGTCAGGTCACTGGCTGGCCGTGCCGACAGTGGCCGACAGTCAGTGTCGCCTCGGGTCAGGTCACACTGGCTAGCAGTGCCGACAGTGGCCGACAGTCAGTGTCGCCTCGGGTCAGGTCACTGGCTGGCAGTGCCGACAGTGGCCGACAGTCAATGTTGCCTCGGGTCAGGTCACACTGGATAGCCGTGCCGACAGTGGCCGACAGTCAGTGTCGCCCCGGGTCAGGTCACTGGCTGGCAGTGCCGACAGTGGCCGACAGTCAATGTCGCCTCGGGTCAGGTCACTGGCTGGCCGTGCCGACAGTGGCCGACAGTCAGTGTCGCCTCGGGTCAGGTCACACTGGCTGGCCGTGCCGACAGTGGCCGACAGTCAGTGTCGCCTCGGGTCAGGTCACACTGGCTAGCCGTGCCGACAGTGGCCGACAGTCAGTGTCGCCTCGGGTCAGGTCACACTGGCGTGGTGCCGTGCCGACAGTGGCCGACAGTCAATGTCGCCTCGGGTCAGGTCACTGGCTGCCCGTGCCGACAGTGGCCGACAGTCAGTGTCGCCTCGGGTCAGGTCACTGGCTGGCAGTGCCGACAGTGGCCGACAGTCAGTGTCGCCTCGGGTCAGGTCACTGGGTGTCCGTGCCGACAGTGGCCGACAGTCAATGTCGCCTCGGGTCAGGTCACTGGCTGTCCGTGCCGACAGTGGCCGACAGTCAATGTCGCCTCGGGTCAGGTCACTGGCTGGCCGTGCCGACAGTGGCCGACAGTCAGTGTCGCCTCGTCGGGTCAGGTCACTGGCTGGCCTGGGTGCCGACAGTGGCCGACAGTCAGTGTCGCCTCGGGTCAGGTCACTGGCTGTCAGTGCCGACAGTCAGTGTCGCCCCGGGTCAGGTCGCTGGCTGGCCGTGCCGACAGTGGCCGACAGTCAGTGTCGCCTCGGGTCAGGTCACTGGCTGGCCGTGCCGACAGTGACAGTCAGTGTCGCTCCGGGTCAGGCCACTGGCTGTCAGTGCCGACAGTCAGTATCGCCTCGGGTCAGGTCACTGGCTGCCGGTCAGTCAGCGTGGTGTTGTGATCTGTCCAGCAGAGCCGTCACCTCATACACGCACGGAACACGGCAAACGTGCTGCGGGGCACACGAAGTTAGAGAAACGGTGATGGCAATAAATGTGCACACATGTTTTAAGTTATATCGCGAATGAAGTTCACGAACATCCACAAATTAAACTAATAATTTTCGACACTAAATCATGGTTAATCTTGGAAAGCAAGATCAGTGGATCTTATGAGGAATATTCAGCTTACATTTAAGTGGGATTTCAAAAACTGGCGTCGAAATGCAAGATGAAGATACAGAACGGCAAGAGTTCTGCAGTCTGCAGCCACAAATGAAATGCCATTCCAAGGAGATGTAATTAGATACAGAGCTGGGATGTCTCATGAAGTGAAGGTGGTCCAAGTCCTTATCTGCAAGATATATTTTCAGATTAAATATGGGAAGTGATAACTTAATATAGGCAGGGTAACAAACTAGGAGGTCAAGACACTCTTCCTCCTCCCATCTGTGATCTCCGGCAATGATTCAATTCGTATTTTTTTAAAGGAGTATATTCTATATATCGATTTCAGTATTTTGGTGCATCAGATTATCAGGACAAAAAAAAGAAGATGTATTGCCTTCATTGAAGTGTTGGGTGCAGCATCCCCCCACGCACCCCCCCCCCCCCCCACACACAAACACACACACACACGTTGGTATGTTTGGAATCGCTTCTGCGCGTTTATATGCCCCATATGTACAAAGCACATGTATTCTCCGAACCATAAAATACGGTTCATTTGGATGTGTCAGCACATTGAAGTCTATATCGATTCTTGTTTATTCGTTGTCATCTGTCATGCACATGTATTTGCCATGATCCTAACAGGTATCATATAAAGTTGTGGGGTCAATGATCTTACACAATTCAAGATCGTACTTGATGTACTTTATGATCAAGAACCCAATAAATATATGTTGAGAATTGCATGAAGTTGCCTCGTATTTGCCTTCTATGGTCTCAATGTGTTTCGCGGTGCTAACTTGACAATTTCCTCACCTGTCCCGGCGCGTTGTTTTAAAGCATTGTATCTGATTTTCGTCAGTTGCTATGGCATGCACCTCTGACCTTCACTTGGTTGCAATATCTCCTGGTGTACCTCACTGCCGTCAATGTCGGTGTAGTGACACGTCAGTATACCGGCACTGCACGCCTTTGTGGTCCCTCACTACAGCGGTACTACACGGTGTAGTGCTTCCTCACTACACCGATGCAACACAGTATAGTGATACCTCGTTACACCGGCACTATATGGTGTAGTGATACTTCATTGCATTGGCACTACATGGTGTAGTTATTCTGCATTATACCGACAACACAGTGTAGTGATGCCTCATTACACCTGCACTATACGGTATGATGATTCCTCACTGCGCCGACACAACACAGTATGGTGATGCCTCATTACACGGGCACTACAGGGTATTGTAATGATTAATTATACTGACACTACATGGTGTAATGATGCTGCATTACACTGGCACTACATCGTTTAGTGATCCCTCATTACACCGGCACTGCACGGCGGCGTGGTCATTCATTACACCGGCACTACACTGTGTCGCGATCCCTCATTACACCGGCACTACACTGTGTCGCGATCTTTCATTACACCAGCACTACACGATGTCGTGTTCACTCATTACACCGGCACTAAACGGTGTCGTGATCCCTCATTATACCGGCACTACACGGTGTCGTGATTCCTTATTACACCGGCACTACACGGTGTAATGATACTTCATTACACTGGCACTACATGGTTTAGTAATCCCTTATTATATCGGCAGTACACCGTATCGTGTTCCCTCAGTAAACCAGCACTACACGGTGTCGCGTTCCCTCATTACACCAGCACTACACGGTGTAGTGATCCATCATTACACCATTACAGCATTACACGGTGCCGTCAACAGGCCGGTACCGTCACCGAGAGCTGCCGGTTCGTGGCTCGCTTGTCGCGAGCATTTCCGGCTCCCCAGCAATAATCCGTTGTCTTGTGTGACCAGCTGTATACGTGTGCGATTGCTGGATAAACATGTATTCGGCTAGCCCTTGCCGTTTCGGGCCATGGGACCAGAAGAGGGTAGGTAGCGGTGTAGAGGGGAAGACGTCTATGGTGGACAGTGGAGAAGTGAGGACATATGCAGGATGTGTCCGAACGCATCTCCAGGTTCTTCTCTTCGGCGAACTGACCTGTGTCTGACTGATGTGCGTTTGGCAGCATTGATTTCCGAATGCTCATGCCCTGGCGCCACAAGTGTACACGGTTCTGCTGAGACCGTTCCTGACTTGCGCGTCGGCTTTGTTGCAGTGTTTCCTGGGGTTCCTCCGGCGCCAGGGATGCCATGTGCAGGAGAGGACCGTAAGTATTGTACCAGCGCATTGAATTAAAGATAATACACACTCAAACAGGCACACTCGCACACACCATCGATGTAAGGACATATGCATGCGTATATGTGTGTGTATTGCATTGTATTTTGTATTCCGTGGATGTGTCCACTGTGTCCACATGTGTGTCCGATTGTACGGTAGCCTGTGAATAAGTAGTCATAAGGCTGTGACGAGGGGTAGTGTTGCCATCATCGAACCTGACCGGACTGGCACCAGCGGCAGAGTCTAGCGCCGGCCGTAGGTGTCTGGTTATGTCCGTCGGTGTCTGGTTCCACTTGCCTGTGTCAGGTGGTTGGCACCGCAGTCCCCGTCCTGCACGGTAGCCCCGCCATGTCCAGTTTGCGTCGGTGTCGAGTTGGATTGTATCGTGTGTTGCTTCATGAATGTCTGACTCTGTTGCCCACTGTGTGTTGTCGTGCCAACGAGCGTGCGGCTGTCCTGCCGCTCACGGACCGTGGCTGCCGCTCACGGACCGTGGCTGCCGCTCACGGACCGTGGCTGCCGCTCACGGACCGTGGCTGCCGCTCACGGACCGTGGCTGCCGCTCACGGACCACGGCTGCCGCTCACGGACCGTGGCTGCCACTCACGGACCGTGGCTGCCGTTCACAGACCGTGGCTGCCGTTCACAGACCGTGGCTGCCGTTCCATCTAATCACATTTCAGAGCCGAAATTGTTCCTGAAATGTGCTATGTCGTGACGAATAAGTAGCATTTGGCAGTCTCTCCTCACTTTTAGCGACACTTTGAAATGACGTTTGATGCCTTGCGCGCGGCAAATTTCCTTTACTGACTGCCAAGGTGATGTGCTGTTGTTGGCACGCGTCAACCCTGCGGGTGCGCCACTTGGGTCCGCTCTCGTCCATTCTCACTTCATCTTTACTCCGCCGCGCTCACCACCTCAGTGCCAGCCAAAAAGCCGTCTGATGTTCTATCCGCCGGTGCTGCGGCGGCCTGCTGCATAATGCAGGCTTTGTTTGAAGCCGTGTATGGTGGCGACGTCAGCCAACTGCGTCCAGTTACACGGGCAGTTCCACCCGTCGGTGTCGAGTTGCACGTGCAGTTCCACCCGTCGGCGTCGAGTTATACGTGAGGAAGTTCCACCCGTCGGCGTCGAGTTAAACGTGGTGAAGTTCTACCCGTCGGTGTCGAGTTACACGTGGTGCAGTTCCACCCGTCGGCGTCGAGTTATACGTGGTGCAGTTCCACCCGTCGGTGTCGAGTTACACGTGCAGTTCTACCCGTCGGTGTCGAGTTACACGTGGTGCAGTTCTACCCGTCGGTGTTGAGTTACACGTGCAGTTCCACCCGTCGGTGTCGAGTTACACGTGGTGCAGTTCCATCCGTCGGTGTCGAGTTGCACGTGCAGTTCCACCCGTCGGTGTCGAGTTACACGTGCAGTTCCACCCGTCGGTGTCGAGTTACACGTGCAGTTCTACCCGTCGGTGTCGAGTTACACGTGGTGCAGTTCTACCCGTCGGTGTCGAGTTACACGTGCAGTTCCACCCGTCGGTGTCGAGTTACACGTGCAGTTCCACCCGTCGGTGTCGAGTTACACGTGGTGCAGTTCTACCCGTCGGTGTCGAGTTACACGTGCAGTTCCACCAGTCGGTGTCGAGTTATACGTGAGGAAGTTCCACCCGTCGGTGTCGAGTTACACGTGCAGTTCTACCCGTCGGTGTCGAGTTCTACGTGGTGCAGTTCTACCCGTCGGTGTCGAGTTACACGTGGTGCAGTTCCACCCGTCGGTGTCGAGTTACACGTGCAGTTCCACCCGTCGGTGTCGAGTTACACGTGGTGCAGTTCCACCCGTCGGTGTCGAGTTACACGTGCAGTTCCACCCGTCGGTGTCGAGTTACACGTGCAGTTCTACCCGTCGGTGTCGAGTTATACGTGGTGCAGTTCTACCCGTCGGTGTCGAGTTACACGTGGTGCATTTCCACCCGTCGGTGTCGAGTTGCACGTGCAGTTCCACCCGTCGGTGTCGAGTTACACGTGGTGCAGTTCCATCCGTCGGTGTCGAGTTGCACGTGCAGTTCCACCCGTCGGTGTCGAGTTACACGTGGTGCAATTCCACCCGTCGGCACCGAATTCAGGTCCGAATTGCATGGGTGGGCAGGGATTGGGTGGACATAAATTGGCTACGCGGGAGTAGCTTATGTCGTCCGACAATGGACGTGCGTTCTTCGTTACGGGCGCTCGTGGTTTCCCCCCCCCCCAAAAAAAAAAAAAAAAAAAAAACTGGATGCGGCCCCCCTTCTCACCCCTCCCTCAGATACCCAGAGGCCGTCAAGCACACAACATCTGACCGTTGGCTGGTGGACAATCTCTCCCCCCCTCCAGATGCACAGATGCCACCAGGCACATAACATTTTCAGGGCCTTTGGCTGGTAGACGATCTCGCCCAGCGACCCCATGGTCGCTGATCTCGCCCAGCGACCCGATCTCAGCGATGCCAATGCGCTGTGTGATGACTGCTGCTGTCGGACCGATCATTGTCAGTGTCTTTCGGCGCTCCCGTGCGCTTCCATGCCCTACAGCCGTGCAGTGCCCCCTGTCTGCCCCAGGGTCGTCCGGAAGGGGTATTCATCGCATTCAGCTTAAGACGTTGAATTTGATGCCATTAAGCGACCGTAGGTCCCCAGTCAGTTGTGTTGTTGTTGTAGGGATCGATAATTGGGTACCGAAAGAGCTTGTTGAGTGTGATAGATTTGTGGAACTTCCATGAGCCGGATCGAAGGCGTTTGTGTGAATCATTGTGCATTAACTTTTCCAAAAGCCAATTGGAAACAGGAGACATGGCAACCACAATAGCACAGCTATCACTAAGATAACCTTGAGTAAATTGCTGGGCAGTTCCCAGTCCCTAATATAGGATTCTGTTGATGTATCCCGCAACGTGGATGCGCCCACCCAAGTAACAGTTTACTACATACGTGAAAGAAGCTTGTTGTATAATCTTACCTTTGTGCTCAGTTGAACACGCAGCACTTGGCTTCACTGATTTCTCTCCGGTGAGTTAACATCTACAAATAACAGTCTGCAAACGATTGATAGGTCCTGTCTGACACTTAGGTGAAAAGCAGTTGATAATTGATAACTTCCCATTATTCCGAAAAGGTGACTGACCTTTTAAAGATAGCTCGGTGTCATTTTCCACGTGTAACCTCGGATGACCAAGGCTCACCCTTTTTCCTTCGGAGATGCTCTGGCCGCATTTGAATGCTGAAAGCGACCTCAGCATCTACGTTCGCCTCTGAATGCCAAACATGGAGGCGTGATTTATTGGCCTCACTGGCCGTGATTTATTGTGGTGGGGAAAACTGGGAAAGGAGCTTAGCCTGACCTGGCTCAGAGTGTATGGGTTAACACGCGCCCTGGAGGGCCTCTGAAAATAACGCGCACTGGAGAGGGGAGGGGGCGGAGTCCGCCCCCCCCCCCTACGATCTCAGCTCCTATGAAGGCTAGAGCAACGAAATTCACAAGGTGGATGGGCACGATAGTGAACTCTATTGTGTGCAAAGTTCACGACCTTAGGTCAATATCTTCAATGTCAAATGAGGTCAAAATAACAAAATGTTCTGGTTTTGCGTGGCTTGGCTTGTCATTGTTATGGATCGCTGTGGTTGTGTTTAAATGCTCCAAAATTGGCATTAATGATGTTTTGGACATTACTAATGATGCAATACAGATGTCAGATCCGCCATTTGACCTCAGGTCACCTATATAGGAGCACTTTATTAGGTCATTACCTGCTCCAGTTACCGGAACCGGGCTCCCATTCCGACTGCTCCGTTGGGCGGCTCGGCACAATCGGCTTCGCAAATAAAGGAGTGAAATACATGAATAAAGTATGGAAATGCTTAAGCACACAATGACAAACAGTAGATTTCGGGATGTATAGGGAGTAACATGTAAAGTGACATCAATCGCATAGCAGTCATTTGCATTTATGACGCATTCCAGTTGACCAAGTTTGGTTCCATTAGCCTATAATGAACTTGACCTGACTTGACCTCGGCGACCTAACATGACTTTTAAACTATATAGCATAACAATATGCATCAAACAAGTCGCTAGAGTTGTCAAGAACACTTCCCTATTGCCAATATGCGGGAACCGCATCAGCGCCGATTTTTGTGGTTTGGCGCTGCGAATTGTTTTTACTTTAACGGCCCCTAACTTGAAAACTTATCGGCCGATTTCCAATTTTCTTGCTTTAAGCAATGCGCCGGTCATTTCTACGCAGGTACGCGAAAAATGTGGCGTATATCGGCCGGTACAATATGGAGTTAGGTACGAAAAATCGGAAGGATTGGCGGATTTCGCCATACACCCTCTAGGGCGTGTGTTAACCTGTTATGAACTTGACCTGACTTGACCTCGGTGACTTGACATGACTCTGGAACAATGTAGCATGACAATGTACATCAAACAAGTCGCTAGTTTTGCCAAGAACACTTCCTTTTTGCTATTATACGGGAAGCGCATAAGCGACGATATGTGTGATCTGGCGCTGAGAAAATTTGACTTTAGCGACCTCTAACTCGAAAAGTTTTCGGTCAATTTTTATTTTTCTTACTTTAAACAACGTGCCGGTCATTTATTGGCAGGTACACAAACAATGGCGCATATTGGCCGGTAAAATCTTGAGTTATCTACGAAAAACCGGAGGGGTGGGCGGATTTCGCCCCCCCCCTCCAGGGCGCGTGTTAAACCATTCAGCATAGGGTAATGCCAAATTCGCAAGAGATCGAAAGCTTATGCCGTAGGTTTTCAGGCTGTAACTACGGTAGTAGAGGCACAATGTTCGGTTAGAATTAACATGCTCGATTGTTTTCGATAATGTGGCCGTTTACCTGACTTAGGTCGATTACTAATTTAGCGCACTAAGACCTTCGGTTATTTCATAGAACGTGTCAACAACTAAAAACTAGTATTTTCCCTGATCTCTAGGTCTATCAGGGATATTTGTTTATTGGTTGGTTCACGACGCACTTTATGCACATTCACGGCTAATGGCGCCGCCCACACTGTTTCGCCGGTGGGCCGCGGGATTGGGAAATGTCCTGAGTGGCGCTAGAGTCGAACCCGGGACCTTTGGTACCCATAGCCCGACACCTTAACCACTCGCCCATCCCCGCCCCTCTATCAGGGATAAAGCAGTTCTCACTTTGTATATTCAAAAAATCGCAATTTAACGCTCTGTACGCCACCCTTGCGTGCTACTCGATTTCAGTAAAACCAAGGTGCCAAAGCAGCTTCCATCTGACCAAATACTCATTGGTGGCGTCGGGCAGCCGCCATTTGGGCAGGTAGTCGCGTCATCCGCCGCGACTCTGTCCACATTGGACGGCGCCCGGCCGGGCGGAGGGCTCGCCCGTGTGAGTGGATGTCAGCCCCGGCTGGCCAGCGGTGGCTTAGCCTGACGGTCGGACGGAGGGCTCGCCCGTGTGAGTGGATGTCAGCCCCGGCTGGCCAGCGGTGGCTTAACCTGACGGTCGGACGGAGGGCTCGCCCGTGTGAGTGGATGTCAGCCCCGGCTGGCCAGCGGTGGCTTAACCTGACGGCCGGGCGGAGGGCTCGCCCGTGTGAGTGGATGTCAGCCCCGGCTGGCCAGCGGTGGCTTAGCCTGACGGCCGGGCGGAGGGCTCGCCCGTGTGAGTGGATGTCAGCCCCGGCTGGCCAGCGGTGGCTTAACCTGACGGTCGGACGGAGGGCTCGCCCGTGTGAGTGGATGTCAGCCCCGGCTGGCCAGCGGTGGCTTAACCTGACGGTCGGACGGAGGGCTCGCCCGTGTGAGTGGATGTCAGCCCCGGCTGGCCTGCGTGAGCCGCTGGTCGGACCGGCCAGCGGTGGCTGAGCCGGCGTCACGGGGCATGTAGCCAGCTGCAGACGGACGGACACCCGGCCAGGTGGGCCACTGTACCGGCGGTGGCTTAGCCTGACGGTAGTCAGCTGCAGACGTACCCCCGGCTAGATGGGCCGCTGTACCAGCGGTGGCTGAGCCTGACGGTAATCAGCTGCAGACGTACCCCCGGCTAGATGGGCCGCTGTACCAGCGGTGGCTGAGCCTGACGGTAGTCAGCTGCAGACGTACCCCCGGCTAGGTGGGCCGCTGTACCGGCGGTGGCTTAGCCTGACGGTAGTCAGCTGCAGACGTACCCCCGGCTAGGTGGGCCGCTGTACCAGCGGTGGCTGAGCCTGACGGTAGTCAGCTGCAGACGTACCCCCGGCTAGGTGGGCCGGTGTACTAGTGGTGGCTGAGCCTGACGGTAATCAGCTGCAGACGTACCCCCGGCTAGGTGGGCCGCTGTACCGGCGGTGGCTGAGCCTGACGGTAATCAGCTGCAGACGTACCCCCGGCTAGGTTGTACCAGTGGCGGCTGAGCCTGACGGCCGCGTCACGGGCCTGGTAGTCGGCTGCAGACGCACTCCCGGCCAGGTGGGCCGCTGTGCCACCTCTCAGCGTGGTTGGGTGTTGTATGGACCTCACGGACTTCGGACACCGTTTGACCGCCAGAATTGATGTGGCGATCAGTCTCGGTGCGGCGCGGCGATTTGGGCCTTATGGCGTGACTGCGCGGAGCGCAATATCCGACACCGTGAAACGTTGGACGCGCCAATTGTATTACGAGCGAAGGCGAACCCCGAACTACTCTACTCCGGTGTACAAAGTACAAAAGCGCACCTCAGTGCGCACCTTTGGAACGGTACTATATCTTGTTTTGGTAGCGTTCTCTGTTCTCATTTTTCACTCGTTGATGTGCCAAAGTACCCACGTGGCAATGTGTCTATTTGGCAGTCACCGTCGTCGATGTGGCAATATGTCATCGTGACAATGTGTCAGTGTGGTCGTTAAGTGTGTCGTGGCGAGGTGCCAGTGTGTCAGTGTAGTCGTCACCGTCGTCAGTGTGAAGCTTAAGACGCGTCCTAACGGTGGTGCCAATATCAGACGTGTCCTAACAGTGGTCACAATATAGACGCGTCCCAACAGTGGTCCCAATATAAGACGTGCCCCAACAGTGGTCCCAATATAGACGTGTCCCAACAGTGGTCCCAATATAAGACGTGTCCCAACAGTGGTCCCAATATAAGACGTGCCCCAACAGTGGTCCCAATATAGACGTGCCCTAACAGTGGTGCCAATATAAGACGTGCCCTAGCAGTGGTCCCAATATAAGACGTGCCCCAACAGTGGTCCCAATATAGACGTGTCCCAACAGTGGTGCAATATATGACGTCCTAACAGTAGTCCCAATATAAGACGCGTCCTAACAGTGGTCCCAATATAAGACGCGTCCCAACAGTGGTCCCAATATAAGACGTGTCCCAACAGTGGTCCCAATATAAGACGTGTCCCAACAGTGGTCCCAATATAAGACGTGCCCTAGCAGTGGTCCCAATATAGACGTGTCCCAACAGTGGTCCCAATATAGAGACGTGTCCCAACAGTGGTCCCAATATAGACATGTCCCAACAGTGGTCCCAATATAGACGTGTCCCAACAGTGGTCCCAATATAGACGTGTCCCAACAGTGGTCCCAATATAGACGTGTCCCAACAGTGGTCCCAATATAAGACGTGTCCCAACAGTGGTCCCAATATAAGACGCGTCCCAACAGTGGTCCAAATATAAGACGTGTCCCAACAGTGGTCCCAATATAAGACGTGCCCTAGCAGTGGTCCCAATATAGACGTGTCCCACCAGTGGTACAATATAGACGTGCCCTAACAGTGGTGCCAATATAGACGTGCCCCAACAGCGGTACAATATATGACGGCCTAACAGTGGTCCCAATATATGACGTGCCCTAGCAGTGATCCCAATATATGACGTGTCCTAACAGTGGCCCCAATATAGACGTGTCCCAACAGTGGTCCCAATATAAGACGCGCCCAACAGTGGTCCCAATATAGACGTGTCCCAACAGTGGCCCCAATATAGACGTGCCCCAACAGTGGTCCCAATATAGACGTGTCCCAACAGTGGTCCCAATATAAGACGTGCCCCAACAGTGGTCCCAATATAAGACGTGTCCCTAACAGTGGTCCCAATATAAGACGTGCCCTAGCAGTGGTCCCAATATAGACGTGTCCCAACAGTGGTCCCAATATAGACGTGCCCCAACAGTGACCCCAATATGAGACGTGCCCTAACAGTGGTCCCAATATAAGACGTGCCCTAACAGTGGTCCCAATATAATACCTAGTGCCACGCTGCCCAATATAACAATAAAATAGCAGTGATCCCAATATATGACGTGTCCTAACAGTGGCCCCAATATAGACGTGCCCTGACGGTGACCCCAATATGAGACGTGCCCTAACAGTGGTCCCGATATGAGACGTGCCCTACCAGTGGTCCCAATATATGACGTCCTAACAGTGGTCCGACAACTTGTTAAAAGGTGTCTTACGCTCGTCAGTTTCCACAAGGGGAGCTGTCTGAAATATCGCAATTTTCCATTCTCATTCAAATGTGACATAGGTGTGAATGCGGATGATAACACATCGTGGATCTTGCCGTATTCAGTCTGCTTCTGTCGCTTACGAATGCGAACCTCTTCTCCATCCTCTGGCAGATTGTGTCGCAGTCCACCATATCTCTGGTAGTGGAGCGGTGGATGGTGGGTTGGTTGGTGGCATCATTTGACGCCACAGCCAGGAAGCGAGTGGCAAAGCTGACCGGACGACATCCTCTTACACAACGGAAGCACAGCCGATGTTGCTTGGAATCAGCATCCCCGCAGTTGACTGGCATGTTCTGGAACTTGTTGCAGTTATCCAGGCTGCAGTAGCCACTACAACGACACCAGGGTGGCCATTTTATCTTTCGGCCTGTGGTTACCGACACCGTCTTTCTATTCCTGTTTGGTGCTGCACTTCTATTTGATTTTATTTAATGTTCCACTCCAACCAAACATCAGCTATGTGAGATAACTGTATATCTATTGCCGCTGTACCTTCTCACTTTGTTGGTTTCACTAGGTAGTTTGCTGGCCATCCCACTACCAGCATTCTACATTATTGATGTTTTGGTACGTCCAGTGCCCGTAATTATTTCATGTGACACTCGAGATAATTCCAGAAAGTCGTGATGGATTTCCATTGGTCTTTGGGCCTCCTGAGCTTCAGCAGGTCTAATGCTGCAATATAGTTCAATCTTGAACCCCTGATAGTTGTTGTTTCTGCATCCCAGCAGGGTTATCCATAGAAATACTAGAATTTCTCATTTTCTGACAGATCTTCCCTATCGTGCACTGAAGCACAGAATGTCTCTTAAAGACTAAGCCATTCAGATTTCGAACAAGGCCTCGATTTCCTGATGTTTCATCACTGGCTCATTGACCAGCCTAGTGCCAGCGACCATGGCCAACTGCTCCTGTTGCTGCCCCACAGGCGGTATATGCCGCCCCACCGGCCCGTGACGGCGGTATACTGGCGCCATGGCCTGTTGCTGCCCCACAGGCGGTATATACCGGCGCCGTGACCAACTGCTCCTGTTGCTGCCCCACAGGCGGTATATACCGGCGCCGTGACTGTTCTGCCCAAATGCTCCTGTTGCTGCCCCACAGGCGGTATATACCGGCGCCGTGACCAACTGCTCCTGTTGCTGCCCCACAGGCGGTATATACCGGCGCCGTGACCAACTGCTCCTGTTGCTGCCCCACAGGCGGTATATACCGGCGCCGTGACCAACTGCTCCTGTTGCTGCCCCACAGGCGGTATATACCGGCGCCGTGACTAACTGCTCCCGCTCCCCCCAGTGCCCCACGGGCGGTATATACCGGCGCCGTGACCAACTGCTCCTGTTGCTGCCCCACAGGCGGTATATACCGGCGCCGTGACTAACTGCTCCTGTTGCTGCCCCACAGGCAGTATATACCGGCGCGGAGCTCGACGATGGCGGAAGCTGTACAAGGTCAACGGACACATATTCCAGGCGAAGCGCTTCAACAGGGTGAGTGTCGTATTTCAATTATGTGCATTTTGTTGTGGTTCTGTCGCATCCTGCCAGCCGTAGGATCAGTGTGTGGGAGCTGCCAAGACCTCCTTCCTGGTTCAGTGGTATTTTCGGCCACGTAGATCACGGTGTGGGAGCGGGCTGGCTGGCACCCATAGACCTTCCTGGCAACACCATCTTACCGCATAAGAATATGTGACGAATATACAGATGTAAAGTTTACCAGTAGGAGATGTTAAACCTAATCAGCGACCTCTGACATCGGTGACTGTATTCTGTTGCGAACGAGGCCGAGGTGTGAGTGTTTTCTTGCCATTGCCAAGAAAACGTTAGGTGGCACTGCCTGCCACGATCATAACGCTCTTCTGGCCCGAGCGGTATGTCGGCCACGAGCGGTGTGTATCGCCCCGAGCGGTGTGTCGGGGCCTGAGCGATGTGCATTTCACCGAGCGGTGAGTCGGGCCCCGAGCGGTGTGTCGGGCCCCGAGTGGTGAGTCTCGCCCCGAGCGGTGTGTCGGGCCCCGAGCGGTGTGTCTCGCCCCGAGCGGTGTGTCGGGCCACGAGCGGTGTGTCGGGCCACGAGCGGTGTATGGCCACGAGCGGTGTGTATCGCCCGGAGCGATGTGTCGGGGCCTGAGCGGTGAGTCTCGCCCCGGGCGGTGTGTCGCCCCGAGCGGTGTGTCTCGCCTAGAGCGGTGTGTCGGGCCCCGAGCGGTGTGTCGGGCCCCGAGCGGTGTGTCGGGCCACGAGCGGTGTGTCGGGCCCCGAGCGGTGTGTCGGGCCCCGAGCGGTGTGTCGGGCCCCGAGCGGTGTGTCGGGCCCCGAGCGGTGAGTCTCGCCCCGAGCGGTGTGTCGGGCCCCGAGCGGTGTGTCGGGCCACGAGCGGTGAGTCTCGCCCCGAGCGGTGTGTCGGGCCCCGAGCGGTGTGTCGGGCCACGAGCGGTGATCGGGCCACGAGCGGTCGGGCCCCGAGCGGTGTGTCGGGCCACGAGCGGTGTGTCGGGCCCCGAGCGGTGAGTCTCGCCCCGAGCGGTGTGTCGGGCCCCGAGCGGTGTGTCGGGCCACGAGCGGTGTGTCGGGCCCCGAGCGGTGTGTCGGGCCCCGAGCGGTGTGTCGGGCCACGAGCGGTGAGTCGGGCCACGAGCGGTGTGTCGGGCCCCGAGCGGTGTGTCTCGCCCCGAGCGGTGTGTCTCGCCTAGAGCGGTGTGTCGGGCCCCGAGCGGTGTGTCGCCCGACGGTGTGTCGCCCCGAGCGGTGTGTCGCGCCCCGAGCGGTGTGTCGGGCCCCGAGCGGTGAGTCGGGCCCCGAGCGGTGTTCGCCCCGAGCGTCGGGCCACGAGCGGTGTGTCGGGCCACGAGCGGTGTGTCTCGCCCCGAGCGGTGTGTCTACGCCGCCCCGAGCGGTGTGTCGGCCCCGAGCGGGAATAGTGAAAGGTTAGTCAAGATCGCCACAGAATAAAAAAGCGGAATGCGTCTCACCTCGAGCGGTGTGTTCACATGCCTTTTACGAGTCGGTGTATATAATGACTGCCCCGAGCGGTGTGTCGCAAAGGTAAAACCCAAGACAAGGTGAAATAGCACAATTCCATTAACTGTGAATTTCCAATTATTTTACACTGCGCCCCGAGCGGTGTGTCGGGCCACGAGCGGTGAGTCGGGCCCCGAGCGGTGTATCGGGCCACGAGCGGTATGTCGGGCCACGAGCGGTGTGTCGGGCCACGAGCGGTGTGTCGGGCCACGAGCGGTGTGTCGGGCCCCGATCGGTGTGTCTCGGCCCCGAGCGGTGTGTCGGGCCACGAGCGGTGTGTCGGGCCCCGAGCGGTGAGTCGGGCCCCGAGCGGTGAGTCTCGCCCCGAGCGGTGTATCGGGCCACGAGCGGTGTGTCGGGCCACGAGCGGTGTGTCTCGCCCCGAGCGGTGTGTCTCGCCCCGAGCGGTGTGTCTCGCCCCGAGCGGTGTGTCTCGCCCCGAGCGGTGTGTCGGGCCCCGAGCGGTGTGTCGGGCCCCGAGCGGTGTTCGCCCGAGCGGTGTGTCGGGCCACGAGCGGTGTGTCGGGCCACGAGCGGTGTGTCGGGCCCCGAGCGGTGTGTCGCGCCCCGAGCGGTGTCGTCGGGCCCCCCGAGCGGTGTGTCTCGCCACGAGCGGTGTGTCGGGCCCCGAGCGGTGTGTCTCGCCCCGAGCGGTGTGTCGGGCCCCGAGCGGTGTGTCGGGCCACGAGCGGTGTGTCGGGGCCCGAGCGGTGTGTCGGGCCACGAGCGGTGTGTCTCGCCCCGAGCGGTGTGTCGGGCCACGAGCGGTGTGTCGGGCCACGAGCGGTGTGTCTCGCCACGAGCGGTGTGTCTCGCCACGAGCGGTGTGTCGGGCCACGAGCGGTGTGTCTCGCCACGAGCGGTGTGTCGGGCCACGAGCGGTGTGTTCGCCCCGAGCGGTGTGTCTCGCCACGAGCGGTGTGTCGGGCCACGAGCGGTGTGTCGGGCCACGAGCGGTGTGTCTCGCCACGAGCGGTGTGTCGGGCCACGAGCGGTGTGTCGGGCCACGAGCGGTGTGTCGGGCCACGAGCGGTGTGTCGGGCCACGAGCGGTGTGTCTCGCCACGAGCGGTGTGTCTCGCCACGAGCGGTGTGTCGGGCCACGAGCGGTGTGTCTCGCCACGAGCGGTGTGTCGGGCCCCGAGCGGTGTGTCTCGCCACGAGCGGTGTGTCGGGCCCCGAGCGGTGTGTCGGGCCCCGAGCGGTGTGTCGGGCCCCGAGCGGTGTGTCGGGCCCCGAGCGGTGTGTCGGGCCCCGAGCGGTGTGTCGGGCCACGAGCGGTGTGTCGGGCCACGAGCGGTGAGTCGGGCCACGAGCGGTGTGTCTCGCCCCGAGCGGTGTGTCGGCCCCGAGCGGTGTTGGCCACGAGCGGTGTGTCGGGCCACGAGCGGTGTGTCGGCCCCGGCGGTGTGTCGGGCCACGAGCGGTGTATGGCCACGAGCGGTGTGTCTCGCCTAGAGCGGTGTGTCGGGCCCCGAGCGGTGTGTCGGGCCACGAGCGGTGTGTCGCCCCGAGCGGTGTGTCGGGCCCCGAGCGGTGTGTCTCGCCCCGAGCGGTGTGTCGGGCCCCGAGCGGTGTGTCGGGCCACGAGCGGTGTATGGCCACGAGCGGTGTGTCGGGCCACGAGCGGTGTGTGGGGCCACGAGCGGTGTGTCGGGCCACGAGCGGTGTGAGTCGGGCCACGAGCGGTGTATGGCCACGAGCGGTGTGTCTCGCCTAGAGCGGTGTGTCGGGCCCCGAGCGGTGTGTCGGGCCCCGGGCGGTGTGTCGCGTCGGCCCTCCAGTGACGATCGATGCTGCACCGTCCAAATCCTACCCGGCCACCGCCACTCGGCACGGCCGGCCGTGACCGACACGTGACTGGTACGTGACCGGCACCAGGCCGCTGATTGACCTCTCTCGACCCACTGGACAAAGCACAGGAAGGCGACTCGCTGGAACTAGACACCACCGCTCCAAGGTCGCGGGCTGACCTATCTCCACCTAGCATGATCTGATCTCACCTAGTTTGAGTCAGTCCGGTGACCGGGCAGCACTACGCATCACAGGCCCGATGCCGGTGATTACCCGATACGACTGAGAACGGTGACCAAACAACTTCAGGCGTCCTCGGTGCTAGCTGGCCCACTGCCCGGTCTCAGCCCGGCTTGGATGTCATCATGTGTGTGTCATCAATGACATGATCCGCTTCAGCGAATATTATGTTTCCTTCTCCCTGCTGATAGGCCGAATGGTGCTGTCCGACGCTCGCATTGCATAAAATCTTACCTCTCTCAGTCCGGGGATTCAGTTTCAACCCCCACTAACTTCCGCTGTGAGCTGGCCAGTGAGATGTGAACGGCTTGGCACGGTTACATCCTTTAACTTCCAGAAATGGCTTGGCAGTTGGCACGCCTTGCCAGCCACCACACCGCAGTTTTCAGGTTTGAATAAGTCGGTGCCAAGGTTGCGATCAGTCGCCCGTTCACCGTACCGTAGTTTTCAGGGTTAAATAGGTCAATGTCGAGTCCGCCGCCAGCCACCCGGCGACCGCAACGTTTCCAGACACCACTCGTGAAGCAAGTGTGATTGTATGCTTTAATATTTATGCAAGCTGAAGACTTAGTCTAGCATTATTACACGTGCAAAGGTCAACGGCATGGGTCAGGTCACAGTGATGTACGAGGAAATATTCGATGATGTATTGAAGCTGGTGATTTTCGGACATATTTTACCGAACAAAGGGAATGCTTGACTTTAACGCAAGGCACAATTTTTAATGGAAGCTTTTTGATGTTAGTTTGTTCGCCTTTTGAAGACCCCAATTCTTTTAAAACTCCTACACTTTCAATCAAGTCGATATGCCTCTCTAGCTCAGAACGAACTTGGAGTGCCAGATCATCCCTGTAAACCTTGATTTGGCAATTTGTATTCGTAAGCCATTGCCCACATGCATTTCTTTTGCCGTTGGCAAGTAACGCCAAAATGTTTTTTTAATCACATAGCGTGTTATTCTCCGCAGAAAGCCTATTATTCTGCCTGACAGCCGCGTGCAATCCCGCTCCAAGAGTAGCTGTCCTACGGCTCCACTTATTGTCGCAGAAGCTGTCTGGTGGCCGTGTGTCGGCCTGTTCCCAGAGCAGCTGTTGTATGGCGCCCCAGGCGCGGTCGTATGCCGGCAGCCGAGCCTGACGTGATGCGAAGAGCGTGCAGAGAAGAGACGTGCAGCTCTCTGACGGTCGCCATCCCTTCCTTCCCAGAGCGCCGCCTGCGCCTACTGTGCCGACCGTATCTGGGGTCTGGGACGACAAGGCTTCAAGTGCACCCAGTGCAAGCTGCTGATCCACAAGAAGTGCCACAAGTTGCTGAAGAACAAGTGCACCGGCGAGCACGTGCCACCCACGCACCTGCGCACCGACTCGGCCAACGGGGACGGCGACAGCCACGGCCTTGCCCCCACCCCCGGCCCCGGTCAGTGCCTGTGACCACTCAGTACTGTGTGTAGATGGCAGGCCAGGACCTGTGGCGGGGACGAGTAGTCTAGGGGTAAGTTGCTCGTCTCACAATCGAAATGTTGTGGGTTCGAGTCTCGCCTGTCGCTGCTCTTCGCCCGCGACCAATCGGCGTGAGAGATTGGCGACGCTACATGACTCAACGGTCGATGTGTCGTAAAACCAGTAACCAACCAACTGATTACCTGTGGCTACTCAGTAGTGTGTGTAGCTGGCAGGTCAGTACCTGTGGCCACTCATTGGTTGTCATATAGTGCTGCCAGCCAGCCAGTCACTCGCTCGACTACTTCGTCGTGTACTGCTGCCAGCCTCTCACTCCCGTTGGTCGCGGTTGCACTTTGTGAGAATGCTGGTCTTGGCTGGTGCTGGCATGTCATTCGTCATTTCCGAAACAGAAGTGTTATTTACTTACAGAAGCTGTTTATTTACTCAGTGTTATACATGTGCAGAAAATGTCGTGGGTCTTATTCAGTGATAAATTATTCGTTAAATAGGGTGGGAAATGACACTTTCTGAACACTCAATTGACATCCTTTTCCAAGAAGTATCGACAACCTGCTCCATGATGCGTGCTTATCTTCGAAGTCTTCGTGTCTTCTTTCTATCAATATCTCACTTATAATCATCATGTTAATGCTCCTAATAAGGAATAGTGATACACAAACATTTCGCAACACAATTTCGTATAAATGGATTACCTATGATGTGATATGGCGTACGATACCAGTTTATAGCATAGGTAATTTTCTTCCTGTCCCGAATACAGCTCTTCCTAAATTATGAATCGCAATGCAAGTGACGAAAGTACAGTCGTAAGCACCTAAACCGTTGGCTCAAATTTGAGTATGAAAGACACCAAAAGCATTTTATTGACACTAATTCAATGGAAAATTTCGACATCCTGTGCCCGTTTCGACATCTCACACCTAACGAAAAACCATTATTTTAACCCTGATCTTAATACCCTCAGCCACTCCGCGAAGCTGATTTCGTCATGCAAACGGCTTCTGGGCGAATTCATGCCGACTGAATGGGCTTGTAGCGCTTCACCACATCAGGTCTTCTTAGGCTATATGTTTCCTGGAAGCTATAAGGATGATTCACAAATGGTTGACTGATGTAAAAAAACGGTTTCTGAGTCGCGTGAAATGTATCATTTGGAAGTCTGAAATATATAAGTTGGAATATCTAACGTGGAACTCCGAAGTATTATAATGCGTCACCATTTGCAAAAGTCCATACGGAGAAAGGTTTCCGTTTGATATTGTGAAACGGATGGCTTCTCATAATTTCAACTTGATCCATGATCCATCGTCGTACCGGCATAGCTCTACCTTCGAATGAAGCAACAATGCGCGTCTCCTCCGTGCATCAGTATTTGCCGTAGACTTAGGCTGCGTGCCAGATTTGGGTCGGTGGCGGTCAGCCGCGACCTCTCCCCACGGACACGTCCGAGACCAGTCGGCAGCCGGCTGGCACACCCTCCCTCAGGGCAGTCTCCCCCGTACGTACGTGCGTGCTCGCTCTCGGGTAGCGAGTCAGCGTACACCTGTCAGCATTGCTGTAATCATGTCCTCGGCCGCCTGTGTGTCCCGCAGATACGGGCAGTGTAGTTCCGCCCACCAAGGCGCACCTTCCGCTGCCCATCGAGGACGCGTTGTCCAAGCCCACCGAGGTCGTCAGCGTCGACGCGCCTTCGGCAGGTGAGTGACGTCACGGCCGGCTCAGCTGACTGTATCCTCGCTATCTGGGCCCGGCTCGGCTGACTGCATCATCGCTATCTGGGCCCGGCTCAGCTGACTGTATCCTCGCTATCTGGGCCCGGCTCAGCGGGCTGTATCCTCGCTATCTGGGCCCGATGGTCATTCCCCGCAGCTTCCCTTCAGAGAGGCCAGTTCAGTTCACATAAGCAGTGGCTAGATGATCAGTTCATGTTGAGCATGCCGTTGCATATTTCGATTCATTGTGAACCTGGTTTCAACGTGAGATTAACACAGAAGTTTTGTCTCCAAATTCGGTGTGCTGTCTCACGTTGACGTTTGGCGACATTTGAACCTAACCGTTTCAACGTTTAGGTTGAAACGTTTCATGCCGCAGTCGTTAGGTTGAAACCTAAACGTTTCATGCCGCTCCACCTACCCACCGCCATCTGGCAAGTTCGTCGACATGCGCTCTGTTGAACTGACTATACCGCGTCGTCGTCCCCGTCCGTCGTCCCGTCGTCACGCATCCCTGCGAGGCGGCATGCGTGAAGTGCTAATAACACCTCCGTCGACTTTCAATTTTAAATTGCAGCTGCTGCTAATTCCTTGAATCCTGACTTCTTGGCATAAGGTGCCTTACGTGTCCATTTGGAGTTAATGAAAATCTTAGTCTGTTAACGGGAGTGGCTTCGGCGAAATCTTTGAAAACCTGACGGGTAAAGAGTTATCTACTGCTGCACCTATGTGCCAATGGGGTTGTATGCATAGTTCTTCCCGCTCCTCCCCCTCTCAAAGGCAAGGGACTCAGACGAATTGTTCCCGAAGTGTCCGTGATTTGTATATTGAAATCAGTCTGAACCTCCGGCCATGAATTATGCAGCATTTGCACAATAACTCAGCCCTGCATTTTATATCGTCAGTTTCCCTGACTTGGTCGGTTTACACTGATGACGATGATGCTGATGATGACGTTCCCTCGAGATGCCGCAGTGAGAACTCTGCTTCACTGGTCTACCAGGAGAAAAGAGGCAAAAAGAGCTCAGGTGCCCTGGGTCCTGGGTTGCAACCTGCGACTACCGCATGGCAGTCGCAGGTTGTAACCCACGTGCCACCAAGTCTATTGCCGGCCGACCCACGCCGTCAGGCGTGCTGTGGAATACACTGAGGTGCACCTGGAAGTCGCAGGTTCAGACTCACGCGTCACCACGTCCACTCCCGGCCGACACACACCACCGGCAGTGCGGAGAAACCATAGTGTGGTATTAATATGCGTAACAAGCAATCCTGAAGCTTTCGCCGGGCGAGGTGTACAAAGCCAGCTAACCCGGTCAGAGGTCTGAGGTCGGGCGGACAGCAGCCGTACTGTGGCCTGACCCGACCTGGTTGCAGAGCTCCAGCGGTTGTGTTGTCTGGCTGACCTGACCTGACCTGACCTACCCGGTTGCAGAGCTGGAGCTTGTCGGTCAGCGCCAGTACTGTCTGGCAGACCTGACCTCACCTAACCTGACCCGGTGCAGAGCTGGAGTCTGGCGGTCAGTGCTAGTATTGTCTGGCTGACCTGACTTGACCTACCCGATTACAGAGCTGGAGCCTGGTGGGCAGCAGCAGTCTGGCTGACCTGACTTGACCTGACCTGACCTACCCCGGTTGCAGAGCTGGAGCCTGGTGGCCAGCGGCGGTACTGTCTGGCTGACCTGACCTGACCTGACCTGACCCGACCCGGTTGCAGAGCTGGAGCCCGGTGGCCAGCAGCAGTACTGTCTGGCTGACCTGACCTTAACCGACATGACCTGACCCGGTTACAGAGCTGGAGCCCGGTGGGCAGCAGCAGTACTGTCTGGCTGACTTTGAGCTGGTCCGTGTGATCGGTCGCGGCAGCTACGCCAAGGTGCTCATGGTGGAGCTGAAGCGCACCAAGCGCGTCTACGCCATGAAGGTGAGCAGCCGAACGGCCGGTCAGCGCGGGGGCACGTGTTGGGCGGCTGACGTCAGCCGTCGTGTGATTCATGGCGGGAGACGGTCAGCACTGTTGGGGTTAGGTGTGGGTGTTGTACATCGATAAAGCTAGGCGGGGGACGGTCGGCATTGTTGGTGTTATGTGTGGGTGTTGGACATTGCTGAAACTAGGCGGGAGATGGTCAGCACTGTCGAGGTTAGGTGTGGGTGAACTGACAGGTGTTGATGACCCACATTGCTGAGGCTAGGTGGGAGAAGATCAGTACTGTTGGGGTTAGGTTTTGGTATTGGACATTGTAGAGGCTAAGTGGGGGGGGGGCGAGTAGTCTAGGGTAGTTGCCCGTCTCACAATCGAAGGAGTGTGGGTTCGAGTCTCACCTGTCGCTACTCTTCTCCCGCGGACAATCGGCGTGAGAGATTGGCGACGCTACACGACTCAACGGTCGATGTGTCGTAAAAACAACCAACCAAGGCAGGTGAGACGGTCAGCACTGTTGGGGTTAGGTGTGGGTGTTGGACACTGCTGAGGCTAGGTGGGAGACGGTCAGCACTGTTGGGTTAGGTGTGGGTGTTGGACATTGCTGAAACTAGGCGGGAGACGGTCAGCACTGTTGGGGTTAGGTGTGGGTGTTGGACACTGCTGAGGCTAGGCGGGAGACGGTCAGCACTGTTGGGGTTAGGTGTGGGTGTTGGACATTGCTGAGGCTAGGTGGGAGACGGTCAGCACTGTTGGGGTTAGGTGTGGGTGTTGGACATGGTTGAGGCTAAGTGGGGGGGGTCAGCAGTCTAGGGGTTAGTTGCGTCTCACAATGAAAGAGTGTGGGTTCGAGTCTCACCGTCGCTACTTCTCCCGCGGACAATCGGCGTGAGAATTGCGACGCTACATGACTCAACGGTCGATGTGTCGTAAAACCAACAACCACCACCAGAGGCTAGGCGGGAGACGGTCAGCGCTGTTGGGGTTAGGTGTGGGTGTTGGACACTGCTGAGGCTAGGTGGGAGACGGTCAGCACTGTTGGGGTTAGGTGTGGGTGTTGGACACTGCTGAGGCTAGGTGGGAGACGGTCAGCACTGTTGGGGTTAGGTGTGGGTGTTGGACACTGTGGAGGCTAGGTGGGAGATGGCCAACGCTGCGAAGTTTTCAAACTGACACAGCTTGTCTGTCAGAGAGACAATGTACTGGGAGAAGGTGGTGGTATTGTTGTCTTCACAGTGAGCTGGGCTTAAGGTGTGGAGAAGTCAGTGTAGTGATGCTAGTCGAATTAGCTAGGTCAGCCACTGTCAGTGCTAGTAGTAGCCGCATGAGAAGCATGCTGGAGCTTTCCGTGCTTGGAAGCATTATGTGCATATGGAAGTTCTAGTTCGATTGAGCTAAGTTATCCTCGTCGCCAGACATGCCTATCGATCATGGCTTTAATGGGCGGACGCCTCGTTTCTGTTTAGATGCTTTTGATACATCGCCGAAATCATTTGCAACTAGTTGGATGCGTGTCAAATTGTCGTCTATTTTGACATTTCACCCACAGTCATGTAGCACATCAGGTGGAACGTTTTCCTATTCACTCAGGAAACAACTCGTACACGCCATGGTTGATGATCGCATAGAACTTCTGAATATAGAGCAAATAAATTAGAAAAATGGATGGCATTTTGGTTCACCAATTCCGGGCCGTAGCGATAATATTCGGATCAGTGTCCAATACCGTTCACCCATAATATCAGGTACGTCAAGTATTTTCTCACCTCTTTTGTTGTGGTCATGGGGGGTGCACGGAGAAAGGAAACTTCAGTTGTCATT
The DNA here is from genome assembly GCA_034440575.1 of Imbricaverruca yamaguchii. Classification (NCBI taxonomy): domain Eukaryota; kingdom Metazoa; phylum Arthropoda; class Thecostraca; family Neoverrucidae; genus Imbricaverruca; species Imbricaverruca yamaguchii. The sequence continues at coordinate 188,757 of JAOTOL010001356.1, read as the reverse complement.
GATGCAAGCTTGTCTGTCATGTCTGGCTCACCACTGAAATGTCAGACGGTCATCAGCCATCAGACCATCAGCCATCAGATGGTCAAGCCATCAGATGGTCATCAGAACATCAGCCATCAGATCATCAGTCATCAGACGGTCATCAGTAATCAGGCGGTCATCAGTCATCAGACGGTCATCAGCCATCAGACGATCAACAGCCATCAGACGGTCATCAGCCATCAGACCATCAGCCATCAGATCATCAGCCATCAGACGGTCATCAGCCATACGACTGTCATCAGCCATCAGACGGTAATCAGCCATCAGACGGTCATCAGTCACCAGACGGTCATCAGCCATAAGACGGTCATCAGCCGTCGGACGGTCATCAGTCATCAGACCATCAGCCATCAGACGGTCAACAGCCATCAGATGGTCATCAGCCATCAGAACATCAGCCATCAGATCATCAGCCATCAGATGGTCATCAGCCATCAGATGTCATCAGCCATCAGAACATCAGCCATCAGATCATCAGCCATCAGACGGTCATCAGCCATCAGAACAGCCAGATCATCAGCCATCGAGACGGTCATCAGCCATCAGACGGTCATCAGCCATCAGACGGTCATCAGCCATCGGGCGGTCATCAGTCACCAGACGGTCATCTGTCGGTCAGCAGACGGTCATCAGTCACCAGACGGTCACATCTGTCGTGGGTCATGGGTCACGGGTTGGCAGTGTGACGACAGGCGTGTAGTGTAATGTCGGTGTCGGCAGGTGATCAAGAAGGAGCTGGTGACCGACGACGAGGACATCGACTGGGTGCAGACCGAGAAGCACGTGTTCGAGACGGCGTCCAACCATCCGTTCCTGGTGGGGCTGCACTCGTGCTTCCAGAGCCCCAGCCGGCTGTTCTTCGTGATTGGTGAGAGACCGCGGATGGTAGAGCCGCTGGGCGTGGGGGGCCGGCCGGGGCTGGGGGTAGAGGTGGCACAGGGCTGGGGGTGGAGGTGGCACAGGGCTGGGGGTGGAGGTGGCGCAGGGCTGGGGAGTGGGGCCGGCCAGGGCTGGGGGTGGTGGTGGCGCAGGGCTGGGGTGGAGGTGGCGCAGGGCTGGAGGTGGGGTGGCCAGGTGGTGGCCAGGGCTGGGGGAGGAGGTGGCACAGGGCTGGGGGTGGGGGCTGGGGGTGGAGGTGGCGCAGGGCTGGGGGAGAGGTGGCACAGGGCTGGGGGAAGAGGTGGCACAGGGCTGGGGGGGGGGCGGGAAGGGCTGGGGGTGGAGTTGCACAGGGCTGGGGTAGAGGCTGGACGGGGCGATGTGTAGAGACTTGACGGGGCCATGGGTAGAGACAGCACCGGGCTATGGGTAGAGACTGAACCGGGCTATGGGTAAGTACTGGACGGGGCGATGTATAGAGACAGGACAGAGCTATGCGAGACTGGGTGGGGTTGGCGGCGGAGACCGGACACTCGTCACTGCGGCGTCCACAGCGGGCTGGCCGCATGGCCGGTCGGCGGCCACCTTTTTACCGCCGGCCGCTAATGGCCAGTGGGTCACTGTGTCCGAAGCTCGCTCAATTGGTGGCGCCGGTTGGTGGTGGTGAGGGAGGGGGGGGGGGCGTCTGGTGGTGGTGAGGCCGGCTGGTGGTGGGGCCGGCTGGTGGTGGCGTGACGCCGGTCAGCTGGTATCGACACCCTCTGGACCAGGTCGGCTAGCGGCGCGGCCGGTAGTAGCATGCCAGCAGGTCTTTCCGACCGAAACAAACACGTAATGGTCACTCGAAAGACGGCAAGCACCTGTACCAGTACGGCAGACAGCTACAAGTACACACTTGACAAATAGCCACACGTCGCACAGCAACAGCTGTCAGCCTGATCTGTGCGACTACTTCGTGTAGTCCCCTGCCGTGGTATGGTGTCGGACCCGTCAGCTCCCTGTCGTGGTATGGTGTCGGACCCGTCAGTTCCCTGTCGTGGTATGGTGTCGGACCCGTCAGTTACCTGTCGTGGTATGGTGTCGGACCCGTCAGTTACCTGTCGTGGTATGGTGTCGGACCCGTCAGTTACCTGTCGTGGTATGGTGTCGGACCCGTCAGTTGCCTGTCGTGGTATGGTGTCGGACCCGTCAGTTCCCTGTCGTGGTATGGTGTCGGACCCGTCAGTTGTCTGTCGTGGTATGGTGTCGGACCCGTCATTACCTGTCGTGGTATGGTGTCGGACCCGTCAGTTCCATGTCGTGGTATGGTGTCGGACCCGTCAGTTCCCTGTCGTGGTATGGTGTCGGACCCGTCAGTTCCATGTCGTGGTATGGTGTCGGACCCGTCAGTTGTCTGTCGTGGTATGGTGTCGGACCCGTCAGTTCCATGTCGTGGTATGGTGTCGGACCCGTCAGTTGTCTGTCGTGGTATGGTGTCGGACCCGTCAGCTCCCTGTCGTGGTATGGTGTCGGACCCGTCAGCTCCCTGTCGTGGTATGGTGTCGGACCCGTCAGTTGTCTGTCGTGGTATGGTGTCGGACCCGTTAGTTACCTGTCGTGGTATGGTGTCGGACCCGTCAGCTCCCTGTCGTGGTACGGTTCGGACCCGTCAGTTGTCCTGTCGTGGTATGGTGTCGGACCCGTCAGTTACCTGTCGTGGTATGGTGTCGGACCCGTCAGTTCCCTGTCGTGGTATGGTGTCGGACCCGTCAGTTGTCTGTCGTGGTATGGTGTCGGACCCGTCAGTTACCTGTCGTGGTATGGTGTCGGACCCGTCAGTTGCCTGTCGTGGTATGGTGTCGGACCCGTTAGTTACCTGTCGTGGTATGGTGTCGGACCCGTCAGTTCCCTGTCGTGGTATGGTGTCGGACCCGTCAGTTCCATGTCGTGGTATGGTGTCGGACCCGTCAGTTACCTGTCGTGGTATGGTGTCGGACCCGTCAGTTGCCTGTCGTGGTATGGTGTCGGACCCGTTAGTTACCTGTCGTGGTATGGTGTCGGACCCGTCAGTTCCATGTCGTGGTATGGTGTCGGACCCGTCAGCTCCCTGTCGTGGTATGGTGTCGGACCCGTCAGTTACCTGTCGTGGTATGGTGTCGGACCCGTCAGCTCCCTGTCGTGGTATGGTGTCGGACCCGTCAGTTACCTGTCGTGGTATGGTGTCGGACCCGTCAGTTACCTGTCGTGGTATGGTGTCGGACCCGTCAGTTGTCTGTCGTGGTATGGTGTCGGACCCGTCAGTTACCTGTCGTGGTATGGTGTCGGACCCGTCAGTTCCCTGTCGTGGTATGGTGTCGGACCCGTTAGTTACCTGTCGTGGTATGGTGTCGGACCCGTCAGTTCCCTGTCGTGGTATGGTGTCGGACCCGTCAGTTGTCTGTCGTGGTATGGTGTCGGACCCGTCAGTTCCCTGTCGTGGTATGGTGTCGGACCCGTCAGTTCCCTGTCGTGGTATGGTGTCGGACCCGTCAGTTCCTGTCGTGGTATGGTGTCGGACCCGTCAGTTACCTGTCGTGGTATGGTGTCGGACCCGTCAGTTCCCTGTCGTGGTATGGTGTCGGACCCGTCAGTTCCCTGTCGTGGTATGGTGTCGGACCCGTCAGTTGCCTGTCGTGGTATGGTGTCGGACCCGTCAGTTACCTGTCGTGGTATGGTGTCGGACCCGTCAGTTCCCTGTCGTGGTATGGTGTCGGACCCGTCAGCTCCCTGTCGTGGTATGGTGTCGGACCCGTCAGTTCCCTGTCGTGGTATGGTGTCGGACCCGTCAGTTCCCTGTCGTGGTATGGTGTCGGACCCGTCAGTTGCCTGTCGTGGTATGGTGTCGGACCCGTCAGTTCCCTGTCGTGGTATGGTGTCGGACCCGTCAGTTGTCTGTCGTGGTATGGTGTCGGACCCGTCAGTTACCTGTCGTGGTATGGTGTCGGACCCGTCAGTTCCCTGTCGTGGTATGGTGTCGGACCCGTCAGTTCCCTGTCGTGGTATGGTGTCGGACCCGTCAGCTCCCTGTCGTGGTATGGTGTCGGACCCGTTAGTTACCTGTCGTGGTATGGTGTCCAGCTGTCGTGGTAGGTGTCGGATCCGTCAGTTGTCTGTCGTGGTATGGTGTCGGACCCGTCAGTTGTCTGTCGTGGTATGGTGTCGGACCCGTCAGTTCCCTGTCGTGGTATGGTGTCGGACCCGTCAGTTACCTGTCGTGGTATGGTGTCGGACCCGTCAGTTCCCTGTCGTGGTATGGTGTCGGACCCGTCAGTTCCTTGTGGTATGGTGTCGGACCCGTCAGTTCCCTGTCGTGGTATGGTGTCGGACCCGTTAGTTACCTGTCGTGGTATGGTGTCGGACCCGTCAGCTCCCTGTCGTGGTATGGTGTCGGACCCGTCAGTTGTCTGTCGTGGTATGGTGTCGGACCCGTCAGTTGTCTGTCGTGGTATGGTGTCGGACCCGTCAGTTGTCTGTCGTGGTATGGTGTCGGACCCGTCAGTTCCCTGTCGTGGTATGGTGTCGGACCCGTCAGTTGTCTGTCGTGGTATGGTGTCGGACCCGTCAGTTGCATGTCGTGGTATGGTGTCGGACCCGTCAGTTACCTGTCGTGGTATGGTGTCGGACCCGTTAGTTACCTGTCGTGGTATGGTGTCGGACCCGTTAGTTCCATGTCGTGGTATGGTGTCGGACCCGTTAGTTACCTGTCGTGGTATGGTGTCGGACCCGTCAGTTCCATGTCGTGGTATGGTGTCGGACCCGTTAGTTACCTGTCGTGGTATGGTGTCGGACCCGTCAGCTCCCTGTCGTGGTATGGTGTCGGACCCGTCAGTTGTCTGTCGTGGTATGGTGTCGGACCCGTCAGTTCCATGTCGTGGTATGGTGTCGGACCAGTGTGTGTAGTCCCGTGTCGTGGTATGGTGTCGGATCCGTCAGTTCCCTGTCGTGGTATGGTGTCGGACCCGTCAGTTCCCTGTCGTGGTATGGTGTCGGGCCTGTTAGTTCCATGTCGTGGTATGGTGTCGGACCCGTCAGTTGTCTGTCGTGGTATGGTGTCGGACCCATTAGTTACCTGTCATGGTATGGTGTCGGACCCGTCAGTTCCCTGTCGTGGTATGGTGTCGGGCCTGTTAGTTCCATGTCGTGGTATGGTGTCGGACCCGTCAGCTCCATGTCGTGGTATGGTGTCGGACCCGTCAGTTCCCTGTCGTGGTATGGTGTCGGACCCGTCAGTTGCATGTCGTGGTATGGTGTCGGACCCGTCAGTTCCCTGTCGTGGTATGGTGTCGGACCCGTCAGCTTACCCGTCTGTCGTGGTATGGTGTCGGACCCGTCAGTTGCCTGTCGTGGTATGGTGTCGGACCCGTCAGTTCCCTGTCGTGGTATGGTGTCGGACCCGTCAGTTACCTGTCGTGGTATGGTGTCGGACCCGTCAGTTCCCTGTCGTGGTATGGTGTCGGACCCGTTAGTTACCTGTCGTGGTATGGTGTCGGACCCGTCAGTTCCCTGTCGTGGTATGGTGTCGGACCCGTCAGTTCCCTGTCGTGGTATGGTGTCGGACCCGTCAGTTCCCTGTCGTGGTATGGTGTCGGACCCGTCAGTTACCTGTCGTGGTATGGTGTCGGACCCGTCAGTTCCATGTCGTGGTATGGTGTCGGACCCGTCAGTTCCATGTCGTGGTATGGTGTCGGACCCGTCAGTTCCCTGTCGTGGTATGGTGTCGGACCCGTTCAGTCGTGGTATGGTGTCCGCCTTTAGTTCCGTGGTATGGTGTCGGACCCGTCAGTTACCTGTCGTGGTATGGTGTCGGACCCGTCAGCTCCCTGTCGTGGTATGGTGTCGGACCCGTTAGTTACCTGTCGTGGTATGGTGTCGGACCCGTCAGTTACCTGTCGTGGTATGGTGTCGGACCCGTTAGTTACCTGTCGTGGTATGGTGTCGGACCCGTCAGTTACCTGTCGTGGTATGGTGTCGGACCCGTCAGTTGTCTGTCGTGGTATGGTGTCGGACCCGTCAGTTACCTGTCGTGGTATGGTGTCGGACCCGTCAGTTCCCTGTCGTGGTATGGTGTCGGACCCGTCAGTTCCCTGTCGTGGTATGGTGTCGGACCCGTCAGTTCCCTGTCGTGGTATGGTGTCGGACCCGTCAGTTGCCTGTCGTGGTATGGTGTCGGACCCGTCAGTTGTCTGTCGTGGTATGGTGTCGGACCCGTCAGTTCCATGTCGTGGTATGGTGTCGGACCCGTCAGTTCCCTGTCGTGGTATGGTGTCGGACCCGTCAGCTCCCTGTCGTGGTATGGTGTCGGACCCGTCAGTTGTCTGTCGTGGTATGGTGTCGGACCCGTCAGTTCCCTGTCGTGGTATGGTGTCGGACCCGTTAGTTACCTGTCGTGGTATGGTGTCGGACCCGTCAGTTGTCTGTCGTGGTATGGTGTCGGACCCGTCAGTTCCCTGTCGTGGTATGGTGTCGGACCCGTCAGTTCCATGTCGTGGTATGGTGTCGGACCCGTCAGTTGTCTGTCGTGGTATGGTGTCGGACCCGTCAGCTCCCTGTCGTGGTATGGTGTCGGACCCGTCAGTTCCATGTCGTGGTATGGTGTCGGACCCGTCAGTTACCTGTCGTGGTATGGTGTCGGACCCGTCAGTTCCCTGTCGTGGTATGGTGTCGGACCCGTCAGCTCCCTGTCGTGGTATGGTGTCGGACCCGTCAGTTACCTGTCGTGGTATGGTGTCGGACCCGTCAGTTGTCTGTCGTGGTATGGTGTCGGACCCGTCAGTTGCCTGTCGTGGTATGGTGTCGGACCCGTCAGTTCCCTGTCGTGGTATGGTGTCGGACCCGTTAGTTACCTGTCGTGGTATGGTGTCGGACCCGTCAGTTGTCTGCCGTGTCTGAATAGCTGCAACAACAATGTGCTAGTTATGCTCATGCTGAAGGGAGACGACTCATCGTGCACGCTGCGCCGATTTTAGTGCTGACTGCTGCAACAAAGAAGACGCAGAATCCTGGCACTAACATGTCAACATGTATTTCGAATGGTGCGTTTATTTTGGACTTCTAAGTGCCGGTACCGTCGTCACTACCAAACCCAGACTGCCATGACCGATCGGTTGTGGTGGGCATTGAACTGACGAAATTTCATTATTTTTACGTGAACTACTAATAATAAGTGATTGATGATGGAAGATTGTGTGCTAAATTTGGCGTTTACCATGTTGACACACATTGACATGAAAGCTACTTCGCCGTGTTTAACTGGTTGGAATAGCTCAAACGAATGTAAGTGCAGCACTGACGACGCCGTTTCCAAACACAGCTAACTGGCGTTTAGCAAGGACAGCCACTGTTGTTCAATGTTGACCACCTTTGCACGCGAAATAAGTTTGCAGGCTTGTCACGCACCCGTGGTCCAAATTGCGCACGACACGTGACTTTGGACTTCAGGAACTAACAGAACTTGTGTGTCGTTTTGTGGAGACAAAAATACAGCTATCGCGGCGTAATCTTAGCTTCTAGTGTTTAGTGTTAGCGCTACGGTGCGCGATGTTCCCCAGATCACGATCAGAATTGAAAGCGAAAACGTGACTGAAACCTTATCGGCAAAAATATACATTGCCTGTCGCAGGCATCTCAATTTTGAACCACATCTTGATCATGCGACTGCAAAGTTGGCTGGTGCTCCGATGTTCTTCCTCCAAGTGGGACACTTGGTACCGCACTGTGTGCTATGCCACAGATGGCAGGTCTCGTGACGTCATGCGTTCGATACTGCCTTTCAATTTCTGGAATGTACCCGGCGACACGACTTGGTCGTGTGCATAAATTTACAAGTTTCTGTGACCGTGTCCGAACGGGCAGAGGGAAGTATTGAATAATTTGGTATGGGGCACAGCTTGCAGGTTTGTTCAAGTTTGGAAGTCCACAGACATATCAATGGGTTCGCCATTTGGAGTTGCATGCTACGCGCTGGTCAGCCATTCATTTCAGCACAGATGTTCGTGAACGCGCAACATGACTACGTATCGGACCGAACGGGACTGCTGTGGCTACCACGGGCAATAATCCACGCAGACTAGCCTGGGTTCAGTCTGGGAAGACGCGAAGCCGTTCAGCGACCTGCTCTTGACGTTGACATTGCGCATGTCTCGCCGTCAAAGTCGATCTGATGTGCTGCGCGCACGCGATGCGTGAGTCTGTCGTTTGCGTGCGAATGATCAAAACCGGTCGAAGCGCCCTAAAACCCAAATAACAATAACTGTCGTTTGCGTAATTTGTGTGGGATGCCTACCTCCACTCACTCTTTTTGTGTGTTTAGCGACATGTTGATCAAAAGACACCGAAATATTCGATGTTGGAGCCGCAAGGAACTTGAACCGAACTGAACATGGGATGCCGGTGGACGCGTGTGTTGCGGAGTTGATGTAACGACAGGGAGCTCCCATGGGCATTTCGCAGTGTGTCCTGTATGACCGAGCTGTAACTCACGTGACACACGTTGCAGAGTTTGTCCGCGGCGGAGACCTGATGTTCCACATGCAGCGTCAGCGGAAGCTGCCGGAGGAGCACGCCAAGTTCTACACTGCCGAGATCTGCCTGGCTCTCAACTTCCTGCACGATAGGGGTACTTGGCGTGACAACACTGGTGTATCGCTTTAGTGATACAGGCTATGCTAGGGCATCTCCAATCGGGGCGTGTTTTGTTGTTTATTGTTGTTCACGATTTATTCCCCTTCCCTTACTCCTTCTTCCCTTTGGGCCTCGGGTTTGGTAAATGTCTTGAGTGGCGCTAGAGTCGCTAAACCTGTTCAATGGGTGCCGGAGACGACGTCGGAATGGCGGCGAGCGGCCATGTTTCAGCTGGCTTCAGCAATGCACCGGATGTGCGCGTGGTAGTCTGGTCTGTCGGCTCCACCGTAAAGGTGTTGCTACTCAACCGGTCCGTAATCACACCTGGTCTTTGCTGATCTCACGGCCGTTGTCCTCTCTTTGTTTCTCGGTTAGATATCTGCTACGCTCTCCTCGTTCCTCGTGATCATGTCTGTACTGCTGGCCCTCCCTATATATCCTTTCTGTTCTGTTTTTTATCTTGGTATTGCTTTGCTTTCTCCTCCAAGGCATTTCCCCAGGGTATTTTGTTTTGTTTCCCTGCTTCCATTTGGTCTCGTGTCATTCGCCGCCAGTGTCATCGTCGTGTCATTGTCATTGTCGTGTCATTTATGCGAGTCGCCACTGCCTGCCAGGCATCATCTACCGTGACCTGAAGTTGGACAACGTGCTGATCGACCACGAGGGCCACATCAAGCTGACCGACTACGGCATGTGCAAGGAGGGCATCCGGCACGGCGACTCGACGTCCACCTTCTGCGGCACGCCCAACTACATCGCGCCCGAGATACTGCGCGGCGAGGACTACGGCTTCAGGTGACCGGCTGGGGTCGCCGCAGGCGTCGGGCTGAGGGCAGTCGTGTGAACAGTGGTGGCTCGTGAAAATGTACGGCGGTACAGTCACGGAGGGAACTTCCGACAAAAGATTGTGGAGCGAGGAAGCTGATTGTGATAGCTGATTCAGGTGATGGCAAAAGGAGGGCGCTTCGTTGGTATGAGAATTTGCGGATTCTGGTAGTATGTTAAAATCCGAACTTGTCTGGGCATTTGGAGGGTTCCAGCTTCCAAGAGGTATTGGGACACCATTGGAAGAGTTCACTCTGTGGGGCTCTAGTCCTTCAATATTTCTCCTCCCGCCGAGTTCATATGAGGCACAAGAAAAAGTACAAAAAAGTACTAAATGCTGAATCCCCTTGGCCAAATCCTGGATTGGATTGTGGCTTTACGACGCACTCAGCAGTTCAGGCCATATGGCGTCGCCTGCCTCTCACCCGGGCAGGAAGGTCGGGCATCGCGGGGAATCGAACCCCGTACCTCTGGCTTGCCAGACGCTCAGCTTAACCATTGAGCTACCGGCGCCCATGGCCAAATCCTGAGTCCGGCACTGAAGCCGGTTATGATTCGCTGCTGGCGGTCCGTAGCTGGCTGGTGGTGGTAGTGTATCTCCAGCTGTCGGTCCATAGCTGGCTGGTGGTGGTAGTGCATCTCTAGTTGTCGGTCGGTAGCTGGCTGGTGGCGGTAGTTCATCTCCAGCTGGCTGGTGGTGGTAGTATCTCTGCCGTCATCCACGCGTAGCAAAATATGGCGCTCAGGTTTTGGCGCGTTGTGGTGTTGGAGGGCGGGGCCGCGGTGGCTCAGTCGGTAGGTGTCTGACTCTTCATCGTAAGATCGTGGGTTCGCATCCCACATCCGGTGGGCTCACCGAATCCGCCCGCAACCAATTGGCGTGAGTGAATGGCGACGCTAAATGATCTAACGGTTGAATGCGTCGTAAAATAATATGATGTTATAAGGTGTAGAAAGGCGTAGGATGTGTATGTGGAAGGTAATGAATTAGTATGTGTCCAAATCAAGTGGTTGGAAGTTCCTATCTATTTATGCATTATGTTTGCTGTTAGCGGGAATGGGAATTGTGAAAATAATCGTATGAATACTGCACCAAAGTAGCCGAGCGTCCCCAACATCGATATACACAGCACTGATACACATGAGACGCGACGCATTGCGACGTACATGGCTACGTGTGGTCGGTGACTGCAACCACCACTCATGCGTGCTGCTATGTCGCTTGCCACGACTCCATGGAGCACAATTCGTCGGCCGGCACTAGGATCAACCGATAGAGTAGGCATGGTAACGTCTTGAACACATCTGTCTGTGAGCCGACCTCAAGCGGTCTTCAATAGATCGGTCGGCGGTCAGTGAGAGATTTCCGTCGGAGGTGTAACGCCTCCAGCGAATGTGCGCGATGTCTCGCAAATCGCACTTAACTGGTATTTTTCCATTCATCTTGACATTTCGCATGGGCGCTGTATGACCGAAGCAGTCGATGCGCCCCTAAGCCCAAATAACCAACCTTGACATTTCGCACCGTGGGCACACATTTTGTACGGATGTGCAAGTTGTTTGGAGGTCCCTGAAAAATAATTGGTCTACCTTTGCTGTGATGGCCCAGGCAATTATTGGTGAATAATTAGGCGTAGGGAAGTTAGTTGTGCTGTGCACGTATGCACTGTGTGTGTATGTGTGGTCTGTGGCTGCCCAGTGTAGCCCGAACGTAGGATTTCACGGTTACTCTACTTACACAGCGGTTCGCAAGAAACCTCGGTCGACCCGAATGCCATCAAGTGGATGCCCGAGGAGGCCCCGGTTGTACGTGTCCGGTAGTTTCTCCGTAGAGTCCCTCGGGCCCTCTGTCAGAGAGCACTCTGCAGCTGTCCAGGAACTTTTAGTGACTATGAGACGTTCCGCTGTCAATGGTCAAGCGCTCTGTAGTTATGGAAGGGTCCTCTGTAGCTGTTAGGTGTCCCATTATTTCCAGAGTTGCATTTGTTGGCACCAGAAGAACCATATGCAGCTGTCAGTGGTCCCTCTGTAATTTACGTGGGTCCGGTGGGTATGAAAATTGTGTGAACTCTGTATGGCCAATTAAAAACGAGAGGAGGTATTGAAGCGAAGTTTCACCTGCGATGGGATTTGCTTTGTTGGTCGATCACAAAACTATCCAAACAAGGGCAGAAATGTCACCCGCAGGATGGTTTTTTTAAGCTCTTGCCTCCTCTCCGGTGCTTCAGGGTGTGTGTGTCCCTGTGCTCCTTTGTTTAGACTTCTGCTTTGCGCACATTGTATCAGAGAAGACTTGCAGCCACGTGGCCACATCACGAGCGCTGTCGAGTGCCCGTGCCAGGCGGAACGTTCCGGATACTGTTGTTTGTCGTGCGGCCGCTAGATGTCACCACCTGTGCGGGCAGTGTGGACTGGTGGGCCCTCGGCGTGCTCATGTACGAGATGCTCGCCGGTCGGAGTCCCTTCGACATCGGCGTCTACTCCGAGTCGCCAGACCAGAACACCGAGGACTACCTGTTCCAGGGTGAGTAGTTCGCCGCTGAAAACGCTTAACTCCACGTATCCCAGAGTGAGTGCACCAATAGACTGATTGCAAGTCTCCCAGACGAATCGATGAGCTGAATAAAACTTTTAAAAAAAGCTTTGGTTTATTGGCATGTTTAAAATATCGGTATTCGTACTTTACTTTGTCTTAAAATACGAGTTGATTAGGCCCTTGAACTCGCTCACCAGAAGACTGGCGCTGATTGGCGGACGTCACGTGCTGGACAGTGGCTGCTTTCTATTGCGGCACGCTGTTTGTGCGTGTTCTTTATGTCAGCATATCATCAACGGCAATACTGGGTAGGAATGACAACACATTTGGTGTTTGTGGCACTCACTGCGAGTGGCTTGTCCCAAAAAGAATAATGACCCTCTTTAGGCTCCTGGCTATTGGCCATTTTCCATGACTGGCTGGCTGTTACATGCCATTGGCTGTTTTCCATTAAGGATGGTTTATGCCCAATATGCACAATTTTGCCGATGTCGAGTGCATGAAGTCCCTAATGGTTTTGATCACTTCCTTCCCTTCGCCTAATTCTGTCTTTTCGTCACTGTGAAGTTTTGAAGTTTTGTCAACAGGTGTGCATAAGGTGACCATAATTCGTGTGATTATTCAGTTTTGAAATCGGCCCAAAAATGTTGCGAGATCTCAGTGCGGAATCCGAATCTCCCTACATATTTATGTCCGACAGAGCCATACCATAATATGGTTACCTGAGACCTCAGTTTGGGGGAACAGCTCCACTCCCTGAGCGCTGAATTTCACTTCTCCTGTCTGAAGCTCTGCTCCCGACACTTTGGGGGTGGGGACGCCTCTTCAAGACAACTTGTTACTGTTTCTGGATTAGGCGCCATTTACAAGTCGCCTGCGTCCCTTTTAAGCTAGTGAGGCGCCCATTGCTGGCTGTGAAGAGCCGTTTTGGTCCTCGGGTAACTTTTATGGCGTCATAGCGCATCTCTAGCCCGTCGGGGCGCCTTTTTCGTCCAGCGATGGTTTTTTACGGGGAATCTGTTTGATCTGCCCTGCTGTGAATGTTGATGTAACCCAGTGAACAATTGGCAACCCCTGGGCATGCCACTACTCGCCGATGGGGTTCGCCCCGTCAACGAACTTCAGATCCGTCCCTGGTAGTAGTATCCCAATTTCTCGGCTGACCCTCACTGAACTCAATGTGGGACAGGCTTGAGTAGCGGAAAGATCGTGGAGTGGATTGGATGTACAATGTGTGAGGTGGGTATGCTTACCATGCACGGGTGCCAGGAAATAAGCTAATATATTTGTGACTTTTTATGTTGCGTCTCATGTTTTCATGTTTTATGTCGCGCATATTGCGATATATTACTTACGATCGAGACTAAGTATGTAGATTAGGGAAAACATGGTGAAATTGTCTAACACAGGCTTCAATGTCCTAGACGGAACCTTTCCGCGGCAGCAATTATGGGTCATATCATCAGCAGAAGCTTTTGCGTTTCTATAAGAAAAATGTGCACTTCATTTCGATTATCACCAGTGCGTCTGAAAGTGTAAATTTTCACCTAGGATTTTCGGGAAAGTTTCGTTTCATACCATATCCTTTTATTGTATTATCGCCACTGCATTGGAATCTACTGGTGGCCACCCCGAGCCCACATCACGTCAATTGAGGTGAGTCAAGGTCACGGGTTTTTCGGCGATGTCCTTCATCGGCTATTCCCCGGCTGATCTCCAGAATCCTGCGGCCGGTCTCCGTGAAACGTGCTAGAAAAATGCGTAACTTAACTACCTTAACTACTTTCACTAACTAATGCGTAGCTTAACTACCCGGTGGCACGACTTGTTGAGGGCACATTACAAGGGATTTGCTATACATTTGATCCCTCCAGACCTTGCAGTATGTTGCAGGGTCGGTTCTCACGGGTGACCGGAGTGTGCATGGTTTGCCCCGTTAGAGTATCAGAACACCATTGTCATCACGGGCGTTCGCTAAGGGCGCAATCTAGCCGGCGAGTCTGACGCGTCCAAAAATCTCAACAACACACACACCCGCACACACATCACGGCCATGGGGCACCACTAGTGTCGTCAGAGAACCAGCGTCATCGCAGCTATAGGGCCACCATTAGTGTTATTTGAGAACCGGTGTAATCACGGCTATGTGGGAACACCATTAGTGCCATCTGAACACTGGTGTTATTACGGCTATAGGGGTATCCCTAGTGTCATCAGAGAGCCAGTGTCACCACGGCTATGTGGGAACACCACTAGCGTCATCAGAAAACAGTCATCACGGCTATATGGACGCCATTAGTGCCATCAGGGCACTATTGGCACCACGGCCATGGAGGAGCCATTAGTGCCATCTGAGCACCATTGTCACCACGTCCATGTGGCACCATTAGTGTCACCAGAGCACCATTGTCACCCCGACCGTCACTGTGTCTCGACAGTGATTCTGGAGAAGACGATCCGGATCCCGCGCTCTCTGTCCGTCAAGGCGTGCAGCATCCTCAAAGGCTTCCTGAACAAGAACCCGGGCGAGCGGCTGGGCTGCCACCTGGAGACCGGCTTCCAGGACATCGTCAACCACCCCTTCTTCAAGTCCATCGACTGGGAGCTGGTGGGTGTGGGCCGCGTGAATGGTGTGACGTCACTCGGGTCAGTCACGTGGGCTGGCGGCCGACTGTGGTTGGCGGCAGTCTGCAGCCTGCAGTCTGCAGACTGCAGGCTGCAGGCTGCAGACTGCAACTCCGGGTGGGGAACTCGGTGATTGGTGCGGGATTGGGACGGTAATGTGCTTGTTAAGTCTGGTGTTTCAAAATATGTAACGTGTAGATAGTTGCAGCTAAAATGGCGTTGTGTTATGCAATGTTTTGCCCGATAGCTGTTCAGTTTTTGTCGTTTTCAAATTTGCAGTTGCCGTGCGGCTTGTCATGCTTTTATTTCCTCACTTGCCTTGTTGGCTCCCAAAATGTTAACTAAGAACTGACTCTCATATGCAGATCCCGGTGAGTTATTCCGGCTGCGTAACAAAATCTCCCGATCAAAGTAACAGGAATATTACTGATCCTGCTACAGTTAATTGATGAAATTCGTTGATCATGACTATCTATTCTCATACCGTAAAAAAGCAATGCGTGCTAAATGACTAGATGATTAAACTAAATGACTAGTATTATTAAACGACAGACAGACAAACTTTATTGAGATGATCCGCAATTGACTCGTGACTATTATGACATCGCGTCAAATAGATAAAGCAAAATGGCCTATTCTATGATGCAGAACACGAGTTGGAAAAATATTATTCCGCATTCTCGCTCGGCATCCTGCAGTAAGGCGTTTCAATTATAGTATATATCGAAGTACGTTTCTTTCTCGCATTTTATGTTGAGGAGCATGTTTGACATTACTACATTGAAAACCTTATGGTTCATCCTCGGAATGTTTTCCTTGAAGCCTAGGTTTTTCGCTCCAAGTGCCAATTGAACCAATACTGTATCTTGCATTGCTTTCCTCTGCTTTGGCTTGCTTGAATTGCTGTGTCAGCGAGATTTTCCACGTGTTGAGCATGGTCGTCACGATTTCTTCCACAACTAAGTATCTAACAGTATTATTAGCGAAATGTTTTTTTTTTAAACTGGCCCTCTGCAGTTCATCCATTGCAGTTAAGTAAGTGACGGTATGATAAATTCCTTACTAAACATGTGCCGGAGAAGACATTTTGGTGTCTCGTTCTAAGAAATACTTTGCACTCGATCTTCCATCTCGTACAAGGTGTTTGTTCTAATGTACCAACAGCTGTGCTCCCTGAAAATATATCCCCTCTCTTGGGCCGTTCGGACACCGCCCTTCGTAATATGCGCGTCATTGTTGGCTATATATGCTCCGCTCCCGGCAAGATAGGCGTCCTTCTGGACAGTTGAGTGTGGGCTAAATGACCTTGTAGTCGGCGCGCCCTTAAGCCCAAATAATCAACGGACAGTTGAGTGTTTTGAGAACGGACACTACAATTCGTAATATGCGGGTCATTGTTTGCCATATGTGCTCCTCTCCCGGCAAGATAGGCGTTTCGGATTGTCAACACCCGTTGTGCTAGCGCCTCTCTTGCCTGTACTAGTACAAGAACTGATCTGGGCGCCACTCTAGAATGTATGCACCCCTCTAGGCCATGCGAGCAGCCCTGCTAATAATGCACCCCTTTGCCAGTTCACGTGTTAATCGAGTCGCTGGCTCATGCCGCCGTGAAGGTATGAAGGTGGCTGCAGAAGGGTGTAAATGATCATGAAAGGATAACTCAAGAGACCGTATTGTCTGTCATCCGCGACACGACGTTGCCTCCAAGCAATTCACTGGTTCAGATTTATATA
The DNA here is from genome assembly GCA_034440575.1 of Imbricaverruca yamaguchii. NCBI lineage: Eukaryota > Metazoa > Arthropoda > Thecostraca > Neoverrucidae > Imbricaverruca > Imbricaverruca yamaguchii. Next base: position 172,479 of record JAOTOL010001356.1, on the reverse strand, counting down.
ACGGCTGCCTAATTTACCATTCACGAAAGAATGAAGCACTTATTTTCAATCTATGGTTCAACGCTAAGTCTGTAGGGCCCTAATGCATGCTAGTAAAATCAAATTAAAAGCATAACTAAGACGTCACCAAGAGACACAGGTTCTTTGGCGGGGTGACTGGTTTAAAAGAGAGGATCAGATTGTGTAGTCGCCTGCTTTTTATCGAGCAGGCGACTACACAACACAACAACGCCTTCCTGCGGACATTCCTTTAGCGGCTCCTGAGCTGGGTCCCAGGGCATGTCTTGAGAAGTTTTCATCGGAGAGATGGCGGCGACAGAACATGCCGAAAGTAAATTTCGTCAGGATTTGTGGATTTACCCCTAAGCTTATTAAATTGTCAGATAACGGGGTAATTTTCCTGTCCAGTTAGCATGCCAAGATAAACTCCGCAAGATCCGCCACTCGAACAAGGTGGTGCGGATGGACTGACCGTAACTTCAGCGTCAAATTCTGCGAACGAGATCACGCCTGGTGAATTTCCACCGGTGATGCTGACCAGATCGTGCTGTGCACCCGGACACTTACTTACTTTGTATCATAGGAAGTGCGGAAGACATGATCAGATAAAGTGTGAACCTATGTTCTAGCCGTACCTACATAACCGTCCTGTTGGGATACGCCGCGTACTTTGAATATTTGTTATTGTAAGAAGCATAGTGCATAGAGAGGATGAATAGTGAGTTTACCAAGGGGTTAAGCGCCTCAGCGCTCCGTGCGTTTCGCTGCCACTGAGTGTTGTGGGCAGACATGGAGCCATTCCTCACAAACGGGTGGAAATCAATGGAATAGGTGACGTAGTGGTGTCCTTCATTGAATGTATTGAAACAATAGGGTGGATATATCAGTTGGTGCAAGAATCTTAGTTTTGAATTTTAAGTTGGATAGTAGGAATTAAAGCAACTAGGGCGGGATTGATGTTGGTAGGTGTATCGTTTCATGGATATTAATGTGGAATTATCCGTGTAGCTAGCGTACTTGGTGGTGATTCAGAACCGGCCTTCGGTCGTGTGATGCTGTAGAGATTGTCCATGGTAGCACAGGGCGGTAGATGGCTTCTTTTAAAACTCAGGATATCCTGGATCAGTCGCCTTTTTCTCTTGTCCTGCATGTATGGGTTTATCCCAGATGGGCTCCTGTGGTTCCTAGTAAGCCTCCAAACTGTAAGACGCGATGCCTTTGATACGATCTGTCCGCGCCAAGATTCGCCGCATTGTCCGTGTGCTGTGACGCGTCGGGATACCCACGACGGCGGCGCTGCCCTGTGTTCCGTGGGAGCCGCCGGCCATCTCCATCTAGCTGTCGACCGCTGCTCGGCCTCCACTAAACTTCCGCACTCCTGCGTCAATCATCTTGCATACCCCTGCCGAACCCCCGGGCACACCGCCATCAAACCCCTCGGGCACACCAGTATCAAACCATGGGCACATCAGCATCAAACCACAGGCACACCAGTATCAGACCCCGGGCACACCAGCATCAAACCCCGGGCACACCAGTATCAGACCCCGGGCACACCAGCATCAGACCCCGGGCACACCAGCATCAGACCCCGGGCACACCAGCGCCAGATCCCGGGCACACCAGCATCAGAGCATAGTCACACCAGCATCAGACCCCGATCACACCAGCATCAAACCCCGGGTACACCAGCATCAAACCCCGGGCACACCAGCATCAGACCCCGGGCACGCTGTATCAAACCCCCGGCATACATCTGCTGAACCCCCGCCATACCTGCATCAAACCTCCGGGATACTTCTGCCGAACCCCGGATTATTGCCGTCGGCTGGAACCCACCTCCGCCACACACAACCCCACTGAAAGAAAGTATAATATTTCTGAATCATGGTCGGATTCTACCAGGTTCTGGGCGCAAGCTCAGGCCTCTGAACCCCCCAACACACACAAAACGGTGCGGGCAACCAAACTGTCACAAAGCCTCAGATAACTACCAGACCACTGACCACCATCGGACGCCTGACCACTGCCAGACCACTGACCACTACCAGACCCTGATCACTGCCCGGACCCCTGACCACCACCAGACCCCTGGTCACTGTCAAACCCATGGTCACTGCCAGACCCCCGCCCACCACCAGGCCCCTGGCCCCACCAGACCCCTGACCACTGTCAGACACCTGCCCACCACCAGACCATGGACTACAGCTAGACCCTGGACCACAAGGAAATAGCGGGCTGCCTTCAGACCCAGGGCCACCTTCAGATCCCTAGCCACCGTCAGACACCTGGTGACCACCAGACCCCTAACCATCGCCAGACCCCGGGCCACCGGCATATTTCGGGGGCCGCCACCATACCCCGGGCAGGCCGGGAGCGGCCGCCGTCGGTCGGCGACGCCACTGGATCGATGCGCTGCCAGGTGACGGCCGTGCGGCCGCCAGGGGCGCCAGCGTCGCGCCGCCGCCGCCCTGTGCCAGAGCCGGATGTGGGCTGGCGGGCCCAGGCGTTCCGCGAACACTGCTGTGCGTGTCGCCAACAGGGCTTTGACACGGCTGGGTGCAGAGGCGTGGCCGCCGTGCAGGATCCGCTGGGCATGCGGGTCAGCGGTGATGGATGGGGGTTCTCACAGCGATGGATCATTAACGAATTCTGGTTGTGAGACGGTTTCATTACGGTATCTATGTCCAACCCAGCTCTGTGGCTGGGCTGAGACTGGGCACACATATTTCTCGATTTCTTACAGCTCTAATCCATGGTATATTGTTACCTGGAGAAAATTTACTGTCGGCGGGAAGTTTGCCATACCCACGGATATATGAAGTGCATGTTTGCCGGAAGCGAAATGTATTCAAAATCGATTGCAGCCGGTTAGGAATACCGCAGCGTTGGAGAAAAAGATCGTTTGTGTTGTAATATGGCCTTTGATTATATTTTTTGTTCCCGATAAATTACTACAAAACAACTGGAATCGGTGGGGAAAAAAGCTGAAGTTGAGGCCAAAAATGAAATGATATGCGATGTCCCCCACCGATGGCTCAAATATCCAGACAAGGCGACACAACATGGCACCGTCGACGACTACGTAGGAGCTTCCAGAAGTCACAAAATTTATAATTGTCACAACACCAGACACTGGCCGTTTTTCATCTAAGAACGAGTTGCATCAACGGAAAATGAATCACTGAACGGGATGCAGGATGTCGTAAAATATCGGGGATAGGCTTAAGCTCACTCCTATGTGGCGTCAATATGTATTTCAATACGAATTCGGTATTGTCCTGATGGAGCTCCACATCCCCGGGACACGCCCACAGTGCTGATGGAGCTCGATATCTCCTGGACCCGCCTACGGTCCTGGTGGAGCCGCCCCGGTAGCTCAGTTGGTTAGAGCTTTGGCCTGCACTGGTCTCCCTGTCCTGGCAACGCAGGGTTCGAGTCGCTTCGCGCGCTCGCATTTAGCCCTCGGCCGGGAGTGTCAGTTGGCAGCTGGCCCGATAAGGCCGGGGACGGGCTACCGGGCGGCCGTGTCGGTGCATTGGCGGCACGTTAAACTTTCGATCAAAATTCTGTCGTTGAACTGGAGTTCATGGATCGGGTGGTGGTACCAGGGTTCACGCAACAAGCTCTGCTTAGCAATAGAACCCTGGTTAAATTTTTTTAGCCACCCCACAACAATCTGATTAAATTAATTTATTACAATAAACTCCACATCCCCGAAACGTCCCCGGTGACCCCACATCCCCGGGACACGCCCATAGTGCTGATGGAGCTCCACATCCCCGGGACACGCCCACAGTCCTGATGGAGCTCCACATCCCACGGGACACGCCCACAATCCTGATGGAGCTCCACATCCCCTGGGACCCGCCCATAGTCCTGATGAGCTCAACATACCAGAGACACGCCCGCATCACCCTGTCACAGTGCACGTGGAGCACTCACAATGTACTGGCGCCTCTGCGTCATGGTGTTCTTCAGCTACGTCTTGAGCCGGCCGAACGCGCCGTCGAATGGACAGTACGACGAACATAAAACCGAGTCTTTATAAACTCACACAATGCAATTTGTGGTGGTGGGTGGTGGTTATTTGTGTTACGGCACGTCGGCCGTTGAGTCATATCGCGCCGCCAAGTGAATGCATTGCAGTTGAATTGAACATGCAATGCAACTCATTGAATGCTGACATTTTGCAGCTTTATTGGCTCCAATTTTTATATATATATATATATATATATATATATATATATATATATTCAGGCTATCAATGTTTTCTTTTTTTCACCACAACATTTATGCATAATTTCTTTGTTGCGGCTGCTGAAATCTGCTTTGTATTTGCTCAGCAGTTCAAAATCCTGCCAGGTATATATATACCCACTGCACGGAATGCTGGGGACGCGCATGATTATGTGCATATTAATCTGTGGCTGATATTAGGCGCACTGCACTGAGTGCTTTCAACGTTTTTACGGCAAATTCGTGCACGTGCTAAATAGTTTCGAGAAGAACAGCAGAATCTGCAGGTCTGGAGCTATGCGAACGAAAAAATGGTGGATTTCGTCGGACCCTTTGAAGCCTGAGCCCATTCTCATGACACAAATTATCACTGGTATGCTACTTTCGAACTGCCAAGAAGTTCTAGGAGGGAGTTATCGTGTGCAATGCTCTCTGTCTTGAATTATGTCTTGTTCTTTTTATTTCTCCACACCACAGCCCAATTGTGCTGGTGCTCTGCAGAAATGTTGCGAAGTGCGCTTTCGACACGCTCAAGTAATGCAAATACAACAGAGATGGATTTCCTCGAGCTGTCCCTAGGCATCACCTCGTCACCACCGTCATCGATTGCCGCGTCCAGACGCCTCGCGAAATGAGTGATGGTGTTACCAGACGAGGAGATGATGCCAGCAGACGGGTGGTGTTGTCAGACGAGGAGATGATGCCAGCAGACGGGTGGTGTTGTCATCAGACGAGGAGATGATGCCAGCAGACGGGTGGTGATGTCAGACGAGGAGATGATGCCAGCAGACGGGTGGTGTTGTCAAGACGAGGAGATGATGCCAGCAGACGGGTGTTGTAACAATGTGCCCAGATTTTTCATCACGAGGAGATGATGCCAGCAGACGGGTGGTGTTGTCAGACGAGGAGATGATGCCAGCAGACGGGTGGTGTTGTCATCAGACGAGGAGATGATGCCAGCAGACGGGTGGTGTTGTCATCAGACGAGGAGATGATGCCAGCAGACGGGTGGTGTTGTCAGACGAGGAGATGATGCCAGCAGACGGGTGGTGTTGTCATCAGACGAGGAGATGATGCCAGCAGACGGGTGATGTCAGACGAGGAGATGATGCCAGCAGACGAGTGGTGTCATCAGACGAAGAGATGATGCCAGCAGACGGGTGGTGTTGTCATCAGACGAGGATATGATGCCAGCAGACGGGTGGTGTTGTCAGACGAGGAGATGATGCCAGCAGACGGGTGGTGTCAGACGAGGAGATGATGCCAGCAGACGGGTGGTGTTGTCAGACGAGGATATGATACCAGCAGACAGGTAATGTCGGCCTGTTGACCGGTCGGTAAGGCCAGTTTACTGGCTCCACAAAGGTGAAGCCTTGGCTGCGCTACGACTTGGGAGGTCTTTGCAGTCGCACCAGCAGCACGTGTTTCACAAGACCCACCAGTCGTACAAAATACTATCTCACTGGTCGTTTGAAGCATGGTGATCCGAGATTGAAATCGAGAAGTCGAGGGTCCGAGAAGTCTGCTGTGCGAAGGAAGCTCATGAGTGCCCTCAGCATCGGTGACGGTAACGCGGCCGTAAGGGCCGTCCTGGTGGTGTTGACTGTGGGCCGTCCTCATGGTGTTGACTGGGCCGTCCTGGTAGTGTTGACTGTGGGCCAGCCTCATGGTGTTGACTGTGGGCCCTCCTCGTGGTGTTGACTGTGGCCCGTCCTCATGGTGTTGACTGTGGGCCGTCCTCATGGCGTTGACTGTGGGCCGTTCTCATGGCGTTGACTGTGGGCCGTCCTCATGGTGTTGACTGTGGGCCGTCCTCATGGCGTTGACTGGGTCGTCCTGGTAGTGTTGACTGTGGGCCGTCCTGGTGGTGTTGACTGTGGGCCGTCCTCATGGCGTTGACTGGGTCGTCCTGGTAGTGTTGACTGTGGGCCGTCCTCATGGTGTTGACTGTGGGCCGTCCTCATGGCGTTGACTGTGGGCCGTTCTCATGGCGTTGACTGGGTCGTCCTGGTGGTGTTGACTGTGGGCCGTCCTGGTGGTGTTGACTGTGGGCCGTCCTCATGGTGTTGACTGTGGGCCGTCCTCATGGCGTTGACTGGGTCGTCCTGGTAGTGTTGACTGTGGCCCGTCCTGGTGGTGTTGACTGTGGGCCGTCCTGGTGGTGTTGACTGTGGGCCGTCCTGGTGGTGTTGACTGTGGGCCGTCCTCATGGTGTTGACTGTGGGCCGTCCTGGTGGTGTTGACTGTGGGCCGTCCTCATGGTGTTGACTGTGGGCCGTCCTCATGGTGTTGACTGTGGGCCGTCCTGGTGGTGTTGACTGTGGGCCGTCCTCATGGTGTTGACTGTGGCCCGACCTCATGGTGTTGACTGTGGGCCGTCCTCATGGTGTTGACTGTGGGCCGTCCTGGTGGTGTTGACTGTGGCCCGTCCTCATGGCGTTGACTGTGGGCCGTCCTCATGGCGTTGACTTTGGCCCGACCTCATGGTGTTGACTGGGCCGTCCTGGTAGTGTTGACTATGGGCCGACCTCATGGTGTTGGCGGACAACTGTGTCGGATATGGCCATGGTACTGGTCCTTTGTCCTGGTCTTGCTATGATGCCGTAGCACGATGTCTATGGATTGAGCATGTTCAGTTCGTAATTGGCATGTGTATGTGGTGCGTTTCAAGATAGTGTTACTGGTTGGCTTTCCATCTGTAATTCCGCAATATCAATACGTCCTCTGTTTCTCGGCTCCATTTTAAGCTGGGTATTCTTTTGAGTCAAATGAGCCAGGTTGATTTACGTTCCTAGGAGATTCTGTGAGCGTATCTCCATAATACGTTTCACCCACAGTTCTTGTTTACTTAAAACTCTGCAGCAAGTTATCAACTGAGGCCAGGCATGTCGGGCGTCAGCCTGTTGTTTCGCATCTGGATCCTCACCAGAACTAATGCGGCTCAAAGTTCGCTTACAAAGCGCACGATTTCGTGCCTCACTACTCGCTGTGCTCATCCTCTACTGAATGCAAAGTTCAAATAAAGAAGCCAAATATAGGTGTAGTATGTTTTCCCCGGCTAGCTTCAGCTCTGACGGGTGGTGTGCAGAGCGTGGTCGGTTGACAGCCACCACAGTATGCTGGTGCGTCCAAGCTGACGGCTGGTGTCAGCCACCGTATTACGCTGGTGCGCCAGAGCTGACGGGTAGTGTCAGCCACCGTACTGTGCTGGTGCGCCAGAGCTGACGGGTGGTGCCAACTACTGCAGTATGCTGGTGCGCCCGAGCTGACGGGTGGTGTCAGCCACCGCAGTATGCTGGTGCGCCCGAGCTGACGGGAAGTGTCAGCCACCGTACTATGCTGGTGCGTCCAAGCTGACGGCTGGTGTCAGCCACCGTATTACGCTGGTGCGCCAGAGCTGACGGGTGGTGTCAGCCACCGTATTATGCTGGTTTGCCAGAGCTGACGGGTACGCTGGTGCGCCATAGCTGACGGGTGGTGTCAGCCATCGCAGTATGCTGGTGCGCCCGAGCTGACGGGTAGTGCCAGCCACCGTACTATGCTGGTGCGTCCAAGCTGACGGCTGGCGCCAACCACCGTAATGTGCTGGTGCGCCCGAGGGGAAAACACCGATTGAACGGCTTCGGCGTGTTGAGGCAGCTCGTGCGCCGGCTGCCGACTGGCCGGACTGGTGACGTGCTGTGCTGTCCGGACGGTATCTGATGCGGACAGCGGCCGGCGCCCAATGGTCCAGCCGTGCGTGCCGAGCGCGCGGCGATCCACTGCGCGCACGATCGACTTGTCAGCGCGACCGTGTCGTGCCGCTGCCGACACGGGCCTCCGGGTGATGTCATCCATCAGCTGCACTGCGTGCTATCGGACGTGGCGCGGCTCTTGGAACAAATGGTGCCGGCCCGATCAGTGTGGCATCAGTCGGCCCGCCCCGGTGTGTGCCTTGCCGACAATGGCGCGCTGTAGATGGCTGATTACCTGTCCAGTTGGTAGCTTCATTAGTGTTAGAAGTGCAAGTGCAATGCAACTAGGTGCAATGCAAGTACAATGCAGTTGCAAGCACATGCAGTGCAATTTAACCCAAATAATCGTGCCTCTAACTTGATGCAAGGTTAGTTTACATTGAACGTACCCATGAGGTCTTCTGAGATAACTCAATTCTGGCGTACGCCTTGATCGTGAAGTTCAGGCACACGACAGCTGTGGGGCTTCTGAGCCTGGACGCGGTCCTCACAGGGAGCTGTAGAGCTTCTGAGCCTGGACGCGGTCCTCACAGGGAGCTGTAGAGCTTCTGAGCCTGGACGCGGTCCTCACAGGGAGCTGTAGGGCTTCTGAGCCTGGACGCGGTCCTCACAGGGAGCTGTAGGGCTTCTGAGCCTGACGGCCTCACAGGGGCTGTAGTTCTGAGCCTGAACGCGGTCCTCACAGGGAGTGTCTGACCTCGGGAGCTGTAGGGCTTCTGAGCCTGGACGCGGTCCTCACAGGGAGCTGTAGGGCTTCTGAGCCTGAACGCGGTCCTCACAGGGAGCTGTAGAGCTTCTGAGCCTGGACGCGGTCGACATTGCCATTCGTGGACGACCAGCGCGTCGTGTTGGGCTTCTTGGCCTTCATGCACCAATTCACCTGAATGGGCGTCTGAGGACAACATACATAGTTCTTTCAGCTTTCAGCTTCTTTCGGTTGTCGGGGAACTTACAGTGCTCAGTGTACCGAGAAATGAAGGTCCGTACAACAGACTTCCGGACAGCGTGTATAGTTCTTTCGGCTTCTTTCGGTTGTCGGGGAACCTCCAGTGTTCCGAGAAGTGAAGGCCCGCACGACAGACTTCATCGTAGATACCGAGAAAAGGTTCCTGATGAGCAGTTGTACGGAATGGGCCAAGCACCTGAAGAACAGGGTGAGCGGGTTCTCCCGACCGACCCCCTCAATCGCAGAGATGCACCCAGAGAAGCAGACCGTCGTCATCACGCCGTTCAGAAGCTGAACGATTTCCTTCGCCTCGTCCGTCAACTTCTTCAGGGTCTCCATGGTCTGGTGCTCGACCTTGAAGCTCCTGCAGCAGTAGGGTTTCCCGTCGCAGATGATATGTTCACATGCTTGTCCTCACGGCAAATCCAGCCGTCGAAGCACGCAGTGCACGGGCGGCCGCAGATGCGCGCGGCCGTGTTTTCCTCGAGCTTGACGGAGAACGAGATCATCGCCTCGCTCAACACATGGCGGTCCATCTTCGGAGAGTACGAGGCCTTGAAGAGGCTGCGTAAGCACTTGTTGATCACCTGGTTGCAGGACAATCCGTTCTCCGCCCAAACGACGCAGGACTCCGTTTTGGCGGCGACGGATCCGATTCGCTTTTAGGCGATGCTGTCAGCCGTCACGCCGCTGCCAGTCCCGCTGGCTGAAGAGACGCGACGCCAGTGTGTCCGTCCCGGTGGACGTGGAGATCTTCGGGCACTTCGAGCCGTTCGGGAGTGTGCAGTTGCACGTGGTCTTCCCATCCGCAACCAGGTTCCTGCGCGTCGTATGCTTACGAATGAACCATGTGGTGCAGTAAAATATACGTGGCCTGAAACACGGCCTTGTATAATTGCAAAATATCAGCATTCATTATTAAGAATTAACGTAGTAAAAGAGAATAATACGGTGCATATTATAAGAGATTGAAAGTGTATATTTTTCAGTGTGACAGCTTTGCATCATTAAAAATTGACTCATAAAGATTAATGTTGTTTATGGTTTTGTAGTGTTTCGAAATTTCGGTTCAGCTGTTGGCACATCACGGCCGTGACACTGGCGTCCATTATATGCGCCATTGTCACACCGTACTCACTAACGAGCGTTTCGGAGAATTTGTATTCCGAATCCGAATTTCCTCACTCTGTTGACAGATGGCGCCTCAGCGTTTAGATTAATGCTGGGTTGCAACACACAAACGGTGGTTGGCGAATTCTGGAGGGTAGCCCGCGCCAATGGACGCTACCTATCGGAAAATGGCTAAATGTGACTGTGAAAGGTCTTTAGATCAGTGGAAAACAACAATATAAAACAGAGAAATTTAGCAACTGATTGATCGCCTGAGCGGGAAGTCGTCATTGTTAGGAATGCTGATGGCCATTTTCCGTCTCATGGCTCATGATAGTGAGTTGTCATCCAAGCAGCGAGTTGTCATGCCCGGCTTCCGCACTGTCGGGCAAGACCTTGGGAAATCGGCTTAGTTCTTGGATCTTGGGATACATATGAATTGATTTGATTAAATCAAATAAAGAGATGTGGAAGACCGTGCATTAGTCCTTAGCCGCTTGTCACAAAATCGGCTAGCCGACTGGCCGCCGACCAGAAAACAGGCTAGCCGCAACCAACCTTGCTTGATGTAATCCATAGAGCCCAGACAAATGCTCTTGCCGCGAAATAATACGATTCTCAAGAAGTGAAGATTTTCTTAAAGTAAGTGTGCTTAGGAAATTCCTGTATATGCAAAGATACATGTAGATTACAATGGACCAAGCATGGCTGGATTGTGGGTGTGGATATAACGAGGAGGAATTGAATTTGTAGCTGACAGGTTCAGTTTTTTATCTTTGGTGAGAGCACACTTGAAAAGATATTATTCCTCGCAGTTGTGTCAGACAATTGTGCGTTTCCAGCATGCTTCCAGAACCATGACCCTCATGGCCCACCTTTGACCGCGAAAGAGGTCATCAAACCTCGTCAAAATTCTCTGAGTGTCACATCTTAATCCGGCACCACTTGGCAGGACCGTAGCCACATCAGCTGCCGTGGCCGCGATCCACGTGCACGGACGTGGCTTCTGGCCCGCCCCTGCCCGCTGAGACACTGATGTTCATTGTGTGGCTGTAGTCCAGGTGCACGGACGTGCTTCTGACCCGCCCCTGCCCGCTGAGACGATATTGTGTGGCTGTAGTCCAGGTGCACAGACGTGGCTTCTGGCCCGCCCCTGCCCGCTGAGACGATGATGTTCATTGTGTGGCCGTAGTCCAGGTGCACGGATGTGGTTTCTGACCCGCCCCTGCCCGCTGAGACGATGATGTTCATTGTGTGGCCCACCGCGGAAGATTTAGTGCGCAGGTGCACGGACGTGGCTTCTGGCCCGCCCCTGCCCGCTGAGACAATGATGTTCATTGTGTGGCCGTATCAGGTCAGACACTGATTTGTGGCCGTAGTCCAGGTGCACGGACTGCCTTCCCCCCTCCCGCTGAGACGATACTGTGTGGCCGTAGTCCAGGTGCACGGACGTGGCTTCTGACCCGCCCCTGCCCGCTGAGACACTGATGTTCATTGTGTGGCCGTAGTCCAGGTGCACAGACGTGGCTTCTGGCCCGCCCCTGCCCGCTGAGACACTGATGTTCATTGTGTGGCTGTGACACGATGGCTGTGTCTTTTCAGCTTGAGTGCCGACGTCTTGTGCCGCCGTATGTGCCGCCGCTGTCGGGTGACAATGACCTCGAGTTCTTTGACCCCATGTTCACGTCGGAGTGCGTGCAACTGACCCCCAGCGATCCGTAAGTGCCGGTTCGTGTGATCGGGGCGTCCTGTCGACAGAAGAATAGATGTGGCTGTCTCCGCAGGTCGGGTCTGGCTGTCTAGTGTCCACCTGCCCGCAGACCTAATGTGGCTGTCTTCCGCAGGTCGGGTCTGGCTGTCTAGTGTCCACCTGCCCGCAGACCTCATGTGGCTCTCACGTTAGTAGGGTGCTTATGTCGGCAGGTGGTCCCGGTCGTCGCTTACTTTGGCTTGTGTCGTTTCCGCTCGCTTGTGTGTCGGCGTCGGTGATGTCAGCGCCTGGCTAGTCGTAGTGCGCGGCGCTTGGGTTGCGGCGGTGCGCCGGCTGACGGCAGCGCCCCTGGCGGCTGTCTGTTGCAGCTTGAGCAGAAGCAAGTGTCGCCGCCCTACAAGCCGCGCGTCGAAACGGAACGAGACCTGGCCAACTTTCCGCCCGAGTTCACCGACGAGCCGGTCCAGTTGACTCCCGACGACTGGTGAGTGGCCTGACCTGACCTGACCTGACCTGACCTGACTTGCCACGTCGACAGGGGCCGGTCCCGTCTGAACGTCAGCGAGTCGGGTCAGAAGGCCGGCTGTCTGGTGCCTGTCGCTGGTGGCCCGGCGAGGCGTGATGGACACGTGGTACTGACTTGCACCGCTCAGCTGGCATCTGGGCAACACAACCACCTGCTGAGATTTTCCCGACATATGATTTGCCATATTATGGCACTATTCCAGGAAAAGGCGGTCGGTCTGATGTAGCTGGACGTCTGATGCCCGTCGCTGATGCTCCGGCGATGTGTGATGGACACATGATACTAGCTTGCACCACTCAGCTGTCATCTGGGCAACACAACCACCTGCTGATATTTTTCGGACATATGATTTGCCATATTATGACGCTATTCCAGGAAAAGGAGGACATGTGAGTTGCAAGTGAACCTAAAAAACACGCTTCAGTCGCGGTGTGTCGGGGTCTGAAGCTTTTCTCATGGACCGCTGCCTGTGGCAGCCGGTGGCGAGAGGACATGTTCTGTCGGCGGGTCCCCGCTGTTGTTCCAGACCCGGCCTGCACCGGGCGCATGCTGGGTGCCGACCGCGCCAAAACCAACCCGTGTCTGGACCGTGTTCGGCCCACCGCCGGACCAGCGTCTGCCGTGTGGTGACGTCACGGCAGTTGTAGACGGTGCAGAGACGAGCCGCGCCGGTCCGAGACAATGGCCGACAGACCGTGAAGTGGAAGCGCCACAGGGGCGTCCCCGACAGGGCATGGAGCGGAAGCACTGCCGGACCATTCCCGACGGATGGAGCGGGGACGCTGCAGGGGAGTCCTCGACAGACCGTGGAGCGGGGACGCTGCAGGGTTGTCCCCAACAGACTGTGGAACGGGGACGCTGCAGGGGCGTCCCCAACAGATCGTGTAGCGGAGACGCTGCAGGGGCGTCCCCAACAGACCGGAGCGGGGACGCTGCAGGGATGTCCCCGACAGACCGTGGAGCGGGGACGCTGCAGGGGCGTCCCCGACAGACCGTGGAGCGGGGACGCTGCAGGGTCGTCCCCGACAGACCGTGGAGCGGGGACGCTGCAGGGGCGTCCCCGACAGACCGTGGAGGGGTTGAAATGCCTACAGATCGTGTAGCGGAGACGCTGCAGGGTCGTCCCCGACAGACCGTGTATCGGAGACGCTGCAGGGGCGTCCCCGACAGACCGTGGGGCGGGGACGCTGCAGGGTCGTGCCAGACATGCTCTGTGGAGCGGGCGCGGCGCAGTGACTGGCCACGGTCGGCCGCCGTCTGTTTGTGTTGGTATGGCTGCCGTCCGGACGGTGTATTTCGGCTCATTGCCGGCTAATTGCGTCGCGCGCCGTTTGAAGTGCCGCCAACTGACCGGGTCCACTTGGAGGCTGACAGTGCCCAGAGGCTGACGGCGGCTGACGGTGGCCGGCGGCTGACGCGGTCTACTTGGAGGCTGACGATTGCCAGCGGCTGACGGGGTCCACTTGGAGGCTGACGGTGGCCAGCGGCTGACGGGGTCCACTTGGAGGCTGACGGTGGTCAGCTTCGGCCAGTCACGACAGGTGTCGCGGTCAGCAGGCTCTGACTACACACCGGGCAGGTCGCTCTGCTGGCGGCCGAAAACGCACTGTGGCGATGTGCAACAGTGTGTGGTTTTGTCGCTACCTTCAGAACCTTTACCTTCAGCGCCGCTACGTTCTGGACCCCTACCTTCAGCGCCACTACTTCCAGCACCGCTACGTTCATCGCCTCTACCTTCGGCAACGCTACCTGTAGCGCCGCTACTTTCAGCGCCGCTACCTTCCGCGGCCCCCGCGACAGTGTCGAATGTAGCCTGTGCTATATCCATTATTACGTCTTGCAGTTTCTCCGTTGATGTAGCCGCGAGCGATGCCGAGGCACAAACGGGTTCGCTTGCGTGCACGTGGCTGCAGATCCGTTTTGATACCATGCTGATGTTGATTTCTCATTTTCCCTGTTAAATTTTAGAGGTGCAGACCTGGAACACTGATTTCTTAAAGGATCTCCAGCTTTGACCTTGTATTGGGCACATCAGTTTCTCTGAGTGACCGTTATAACCTTTTTCTACAGCTTTTCGGATTCTATTTTCTGACTCGGTGTCATTTCCTCTTGCGATCGGTATTTCTGGTCAATCGTTCTCCCAGTGTTCTGCTCCAAGCATTCCTAATCATTGTTGAAGTGTAGAACCCCTCGGCGGAATATTTACCCGAAGGCAATTTTGAACATTATTTCACGCATTTCAAGTTCGTTTTTTTCCATTCAGAGTCAGACCTACTCTTTTCAGTTCGAGATTTACTAGCCATCGCCAACATATTTCTCCAGAAGTATTCCCAATATATATATTTAAAGAAACGAGTGCGCGGTGGCACTCCTGGCTCGCGGACACTCTCCCCTGGCACCGCAGCCGGCACGAGAATGGGGTCTGAGGCAGCACTCATGGCACCCCAGCCGGCACGTACCCTCCGTTCCGGGCGGCAAACGGCTCAAATGTCTGGCTTGCGTCCCGGGATGTCGAGTTCAGTGCCAAGGGTGAATGACGCTTTTTGTGCGCCTTTTATGGCGCAATTTGGTGAAAGTATCGCGTCCGAAATCATCCGATGCCTGCATACTGCTTGACGGCACGCGGCTGTATAAACACTTAGCGCAATGCGCCTATGAATGATGTGTGCGGATATTCGACCGCACTGCACTTTTAGCACTCGTCCTCGCTCCGCCAGTGGTGCTATGGGGGTACAGCTGCCCATGGGTGTTCAAGTTGAGACCGGGAGAGGTATTTCGGCTGTATGCTAGCGCACCAGCATGCTGCTGGTGGTGGCGGCTCTCAACTTAATCACACGGCGAACTTGTGTTGTCTAATTTAAAGCTCGCTGCGCACTTGGCCGCTGGCCACACGGAGTTCGCAAAGTGGCGCGACTGGCACGCTGGTGGCGCGGTACGCCAGCTCTGCCCGCGACCACCGGCGGCCGGACCCGTGCGGAAGTGATCTCATTCCTGACGGAGGAGCGTCTGATGAGTACGCCGCACGGTATGGTTTGCCCACTCCGTCCTGCAGTGGCAGCGGCAGTGGCAGTGGCAATGGCTGGCCATCTAATGCTGAGGCCGTCTGGGGCACCGGCACGACTGTGGGGTACCCACACGACTGTGGGGTACCGACACGACTGTGGGGTACCCACACGACTGTGGGGTACCGACACGACTGTGGGGTACCGACACGACTGTGGGGTACCGACACGACTGTGGGGTACCGACACGACTGTGGGGTACCGACACGACTGTGGGGTACCGACACGACTGTGGGGTACCAACACGACTGTGGGTACCGACACGACTGTGGGGTACCGACACGACTGTGGGGTACCGACACGACTTACACACGACTGTGGGGTACCCACACGACTGTGGGGTACCGACACGACTGTGGGGTACCGACACGACGGGGTACCGACACAGTACCACACTGTGGTACCGACACGCCACGACTGGGTACCACAACCGGGGTACCACACACTAGTACCACAGACTGGAACAGACTGGTACCCACAGTGGGGTACCCACACGACTGTGGGTACCGACACGACTGTGGGTACCGACACGACTGTGGGGTACCCACACGACTGTGGGGTACCCACACGACTGTGGGGTACCCACACGACTGTGGGGTACCCACACGACTGTGGGGTACCGACACGACTGTGGGGTACCGACACGACTGTGGGGTACCGACACGACTGTGGGGTACCCACACGACTGGGGTACCCACACGACTGTGGGGTACCGACACGACTGTGGGGTACCGACACGACATGTGGGTACCGACACAGACTGTGGGGTACCGACACACTGGTCACGACTGGGATACCCACAAGACTGTGGGGTACCGACACACGACTGTGGGGTACCGACACGACTGTGGGGTACCGACACGACTGTGGGGTACCGATACGACTGTGGGGTACCGACACGACTAGGGTACCGACACGACTGTGGGGTACCCACACGACTGTGGGGTACCGACACGACACGACTGGGGTACCGACACGACTGTGGGGTACCGACACGACTGTGGGGTACCCACACGACTGTGGGGTACCCACACGACTGTGGGGTACCCACACGACTGTGGGGTACCCACACGACTGTGGGGTACCCACACGACTGTGGGGTACCCATACGACTGTGGGGTACCGACACGACTGTGGGGTACCAACACAACTGGGGTACCCACACGACTGTGGGGTACCCACACGACTGTGGGGTACCCACACGACTGTGGGGTACCCACACGACTGTGGGGTACCCACACGACTGTGGGGTACCGACACGACTGTGGGGTACCCACACGACTGTGGGGTACCGACACGACTGTGAGACCGTTTGAGGCATCAGCGCGATTGCCTTAACCCTCGCCCGTGGAGGGGGAGTGGAGTTGATGCACCCCCTCTCAGAGGTTTTTCGTTGGGAAATTATCCCGGGGCCGCGGTTGCGCAGTTCGTAGAGCGTCGGACTCCTGATCGCGATATTGTGGATTCGAATCTCACAACCGGCGGCGTTCACCGAGTCCACCCGCGACCAATCGGTGTGAGAGGTTGGTGACCCTGTATGACCTAGCGGCTGAGTACGTCGTAAAAGAACGCAAGGTTGAGAAATTCCGAACCGCTCACCGGAACCCAGTGCAGCTTTCATTGCCCTCCAGGGCATCTTTTTTTCGGAGCCGGTGGTGCATTTCTTTACTAGGTCCTGTCAAGTCACGAAGGTATGATGCAATAAAAAGGAACACCTCCAACCGGCTTTGTACTAAGTCACGGATTATCGCATTTTGACATGGCATTGCGACCTAAGGCGACACAGTGTGTGCTGCTTAGACTAACAAATGACTATTCATATTCGGACATCGCCCATGTACCACTTCAAAGTACATGTTGACGCTCTAAGTTGACGTCGGATGACCTTTTTAGCTTATTATATTATATATATATTATATAGATAGAATATCAGGATATTTGTCTGTTTTAAATTCTGAACCTGATTGCCGTCATTTTTGCCCTGGAGTGTGTGGAAACGGTATCTTTAGCCAACATTGTATACATTTTTGGAATGCAGGTTTGACCCTTGACCTGACCTGACCTGACCGGTGGCCTATGGTTTAAATGGGCCTTAAGGTGTCATTGCAACCGTAAAGCATCGACGAATACCTTGATGACAATTAAAAGTGTTGTTTGTTTATTGGGTGGTTCACGACGCACTTTATGCACATTCACGGCTAATGGCGCTCGCCCCCCCGCACCGTTTCGCCGGTGGGCCGCGGGATTGGGAAATTTTCCGAGCGGCGCTCGTATCGAACCCGGGACCTTCGGTGCCCAGAGCCCAACACCTTAACCACTCGACCATCCCCACCCCCAACTAAAAGTGTATATTTGTTGCAGTTTAGGGATCATTTGTGATCAAATTGTAAAATGCCTGGATTTTTGCCGAAAATTTGACCATTGACCTGACCTGGAGCGTCACTTATTAACCCCCAGGGACACAAAGCTGGTATCAATCGTGAGACTTCATCTCACCCACAAGCATGTTTCATTTCGTCTCTCTAGCATACTTCGTTTGGAAACCACCGGGGATCTCACCTCCCCCTCCCATGGGCGCTACATGACCGATGTAGTCGATGCTCCCTAAAGCCCTAATAACTAACTAACTCCCACCTCACTGGCGAAGATGGAAATATACCACAGGCATATTTCCACGGGCGGCTGAGTGAGGGCATACTGCGAGTAGGCAAGGTTTCATGTTTGCTTGTTCAGCTCTGTAATCATCACACCCTTTATAGCATGGTTTATTCCTGGACGTAGGAATGAAAATACGTACGGCTCGTTCTCTCCACGTTGGGCTTCATGTTATTTCCACAATGTGCACTTCTGGTGGTCGGAGGTAACAGTTATGACAAGCGTGGCGTAACTGTTACCTCTGGCCTATCTATATATATGTTGCTTGATGACGTGAAGGTGGCCAAGCCTGTAAGGCAGTGTTGGGTTGGCTCTGGTATTGAATTCACTAGATGACCTCAAGGAGTTATAAACTTATGCCTTGCCAGATGCGTCATGGTTAAGCATGAATCGAGGGTTTCATGACCCCCACCCCCACCACACACACACACAAATGCACAAAAATGTCGAGTTACACCCTGTATAATTCAATGACCTACGGCAACTATTCATCACTGCATTGATGCTATACACTGGTTCGGTTTCGGTAAGTATACGTAATGCTGGGAAGAACGCATTGGTGCATCTCGCTGAGTCTAATCGCGTCCCCTCTGTTGAACACAATTTCTGTAGGGATAAATAGACATGCTACCGTCGGGCTCTGATATGGCTGTCTCCGGCCCCCTCGTGTGGCTGTCGGGGGCTGTCTCGGGCTCTAGCATGGCTGTCTGGGGCTGTCCTATGCTCTGACCTGGCTGTCTGGGGATGTCCCATGCTCTGACCTGGCTGTCTGGGAGTGTCCCATGCTCTGACCTGGCTGTCGGGGCTGTCCCTGGCTCTGACATGGCTGTCTGGGAGTGTCCCATGCTCTGACCTGGCTGTCGGGGGCTGTCTCGGGCTTTAGCATGGCTGTCTGGGGCTGTCCTATGCTCTGACATGGCTGTCTGGGGATGTCCCATGCTCTGACCTCGCTGTCGGGGGCTGTCCCTGGCTCTGACCTGGCTGTCTGGGCATGTCTCATGCTCTGACCTGGCTGTCTGGGAATGTCCTATGCTCTGACCTGGCTGTCGGGGGCTGTCCCTGTCTCTGACATGGCTGTCTGGGGATGTCCTATGCTCTGACCTCGCTGTCGGAGGCTGTCCCTGGCTCTGACCTGGCTGTCTGGTGCCGCCTCGTGTTCTGACACTGCATTGTGTTTCGTCATGAGGCTGACATTGTGAGCATGTGGCTATTATGCCCGGAGTCACGGCGCCGTATACATGCAGATAAAGGCAGACAGTCACGACATACACTCAGTATACAGCAGCATAACGACGAAACTTGCATACTTAAGCAGGCCATATACCACGGCGCTCATTCGGCGTCGTCTCACCCGCGAGCGTGCGTCGCTTCACGGCGCGTGCAAAGTCCCGGTTTGGGAGTCTTGTGATGAAAACAGATGTAATGTCGAGATGCACGGACACTAATCGCCTCTTACCAGTCCCTGTCTTTGACATCGGTATGTAGAGGAGACGGTCCTGTCTCGTGTTTCTGTCCCGTAATTCCCTGTGTTCATGGAACGGTGCGGTCAATTCTGGCTCGCCATAAGTCGAAACCTTGCCCGCGAAGCCGTCGTATGCAATTCCATCAGTTCTGCGGTAATAGCAACCGCAACGCCTCCTTTAGTGATCCAGGCTGAAAGTGCCGTGTACCGAAAAGTACTCTGGCTGAAAATGTAAGATTTGTTGCGGTCTAGCTAAATGCTTCTTTGAACCACTGACGTATACCGATAGACCATACCGCACCCGGGACAATAACAAAGCCGATGCCAAAGTTGCGACGATGCACGCCCGTTAGTAATTTGGTACCTAGGAGCCCCCTGGCAAGATCCGCACGCACCGGGGAGTTAGATGAGCACCAAGTGAGCGTTGTTGAAGTTGACACTAGTGTGTGGCAGCTTGTGTAGAGACTTTCGGCTGCCAACTTCTGTCCACTCTGGGCTTTCCTAACGTGGACAGTGAGCCGAGGGAGCTGGGACTTTCGACACACTAATCAGAACTTGCGATGGGCGCTACATAACCAGTAGCCGTTGATGCGCCCCAAAGCCCAAATAATCAATCAATCAGAACTTGCGAGTTGTCAGTGCACTGACAAATCTGAGCTCTGCAAGAGAAAAGCGGCACGCCGTTTGCAAATATTGTGAACAGCGGGGGACCAAAGGCCGAGTCCTGAAATGCTACCATATTATTTTATAGTGGGCGCGAGGTCTCACTGACCTACGAGGGCAGTGAGATGATAACACAGCATGATACCACTGGGTGTAGCCGCACAGGCACGAGGCGAACGAAGCTATCCATACCGTTCGTGTTTATTATGTTTAATAGCAAGTCATGATCGATTACGTGCCAGTATTTGCTGAGATCGATGAGCCAGAGCGGATGGGTTTCGGCGCCATCGGCTGGTTCATGGCTGCGGTGAGCGACAGCAGCCAGCGGGGTTTGTCTGTCGAATGTCATGACTTGGTGCCGTGCTTGGTGCGTGATGTCAGGCCATTGCTGGATAGGTAATGGTCAAGTTGCTGTTGCGCTGGTCGCTCCAGCACCTCGGTAATGACGGGAACTTGGCATGTAGGCCGGAAGTTTGAAGAATTCGCCGGATTACCGAATTACCATGTGAGAGTAACGACGGAGGGTTCCAAGAACCAGGAGTGTCGGATGGTGAAGCGCAGGAGTGTTTCGGGTGGAGAAGGACGGTACGGATGGCTCGGCAGCTGCAGCTCGCCACTCGTAGGTGAAGATCTGGAGCTGCGGTTGTGTCACGTCTCTCAGAGACCATCTCGGGCAGCTGTCAGGGTCGTCTGGGGTCGTGATATGGCTGCCGGGGTCGTCTGGGGTCGTGATATGGCTATCGGGGTTGTCTGGGGTCGTGGTATGGCTATCGGGGTTGTCTGGGGTCGTGATGTGCTGTCTGGGTCGCCTGGGGTCGTGATGTGATGTCGGGGTCGGGGTCATCATTTTCAGTGCAATAGAAGCAGTAAACATGTGCGTGAGCGGGAATATACATGTTTATGGCGCGGGGTCGCAGGGGAGGTTGAGAAGAAGACAAAGTTAAGTCGATACCATGCTCCTCTGAGCCCCCACGTTTCTCACACAGGCCTTAAATCACCTATCTTTTTAGTGCAGTTTTGGACTGAAGCTGTTGGGCATGGCTGACAGAGCAACAGTTGGTGGGTGGTTGATGCTTTATTGTTCCCGTTAGGATGTGGCTGGACACTGTCATTTTTAGCTGCGATATTTTGAAACTGGAGTACGAGCGATAATCGGTTTGATCATGCATGCAGGCCCTGGAGCCCTGGCATGTGCCCGCCGTTTACTGTCTGAACGGCGTGACGGGCTGACAGTAATTTGCACCAACGTCCGAAAGCTGCAGCAGTCGGCTGCGTAACGCTTATTAAATCGATGTCTAATTAACTATGTCGCCGGACCGCTTTTTGATCACCCGTCCGGCGGCGTGCCTGGAAGTCGAGACTGATGCGCACCCACACACGAGTCAGCGTGTGATGCGGCGAGCGGGCTGGACGGCCAGCACGACTGGTGGCTGGGGCGCACGGCACTCTGTCGCGCGCGTCTGACTGCCCGACTGGGATTCCGGACCGTGTTACGCCGACCCTTCCGGACCGTGTCATGCCGACCCTTCCGGACCGTATCATGCCGACCCTTCCGGACCGTATCACCGACCCTTCCGGACCGTATCACGCCGACCCTTCCTGACCGTATCACGCCGACCCTCCCTGACCGTATCATGCCGACCCTTCCGGACTGTATCACGCTGACCCTTCCGGACCGTATCACGCCGACCCTTCCGGACCGTATCACGCTGACCCTTCCGGACCGTATTACGCCGACCCTTCCAGACCGTATCATGCCGACCCTTCGGGACCGTATAATGCCGACTCTTACAGGTTGTATCGCGCCGACCCTTCCGGACTACCTGTGGCTACTCTTCGTCCACGGCCAATCGACGTGAGAGATTGGCGACGCTACATGACTCAATGGTCGATGTGTCGTAAAACCAATACCAACCTACCAACCAACGCCTTCCGGATTGTATCACTCCGACCATCTCTCTAGACATTTGGAAAGTTTTTAAGTGGGCCTGGGAAGTGGTTGTTGTGGTTTTGAGTTAAAAGCAAATGTTTCAAAAATGGCTTTGCGATGGTTTGAAGAGAGTTGTTTCTTTACCGCCTAAGTACCGTCTCAGAAAAGTAGGTGGGAATTACTTGAAGATACTTCGTCATGCATAACACAAATGTATAAATTATCCATAGATTATGATATATGATATGATTATGATCATCCACCTATCATATGAGATATATGTTATCATCCACCTATCCACAGAGGGAGTCAGCTCCCTGATTGTGTACTGTTGTCAGTCTTTACTGGTGACGGACACGGTTCATTACCCACAGAGGAAAGTCACCTCCCTCATTGTGTGCCGTTGTCTGTTGACGGGTACGGATCATAGATGTAAACAAAGGAACTAACTGAAGATATATGGCCGATATACTGGCCTTTATTTTTGTCTTTGATAGCTTTCGCCATACAGTTGTGTTGTATTGCCAAGTTCTGCTTAATTTGACAGGAAAAATGTGCGAAGCCTATTCTCCAGCTACAAGTGATTCATGAACTTCTAAAAGCTGCAGCAATTGTGACTGAAAATTCAGCATACGGTACATGATCTTGGCTCACCAAGTCATTTTTTCAAGATGAATTTTTAGTAAACACAAAAAAAAGTCGTTTTATGGCGCAATGGATGGATGGCAGGATAAACATATTTGTTCCATGTAATTATATTTTCCAAGCTGGAGGCAATGCTCTTCATTCCCTGGCATGTCAGGGCAAAGCTTGCCTTGCATGCCAAAATTATGTGAAGTGTGAGAATTTGAAGAAAATCGTGCGCTTCCTTATATTTCACATGCTCCTAAGGACACTTCTGTGAGGTGACATCTCAAAATGACTTAGTTTATGACGCATTATCCGTTACTCCGATGTTTCTTTTTTATTCGACAGCTGGATTCTGGGGACAAGGCACCCACACAGAAGTAATTTCTTCGAGATATAAAATATAAAATATATTTTGGTCATTTCATGGGAATGCGTCATTGTAATGCTCCCTCTTTACCCTAAAGCCCTAACAACTAGCCAACGGAATGCGTCCTTGGTCTATGGGCCCGGAAATATCGTAATGCATCAATCCCATGCTCCTGTGTAAAAGGATCCGACTTGCATTGTACAATTCATCTCTCGCAGCTCCGGGGCGTTCTCGTGCTCCTCACGTTCCGTTGAGTGTTGACCTGTGGGTGCTGTACGGACAACTCCAGACGGCAGACTACAGAGTGGGCGCACCCTCGTCCGTGATGATGTATGCGGATGATCCGTCTGCAGACGGGTATCAGCCGGGATGTGCGCTGCAGTACACCTGCCTCTGGCCGGCTCCGGCTCTAAAGTGGATGACGGGCCGGCTATTAGCCGGCGCCGGCTGGCTGCCGACACGCGCCGTGCTGGTCGGCACGTGTTTTCCTGGTCACTGGCTGCTCTGTCACGCAGGCTGCCGTCCGTCAGCTCCTGCCATCCGTCAGCTCCTGCCGTCCGTCAGCTCCTGCCATACGTCAGCTCCTGCCGTATATCAGCTCCTGCCGTCCGTCAGCTCCTGCCGTCCGTCAGCTCCTGCCGTCTGTCAGCTCGATCCCGCACAGGGACGACACCTGGCGTTCATCAGCTCCTGTTTGTCAGCTCTGTCCACACAGGGCTGACTCCCGCCGTCCATCAGCTCTGTCCCACACAGGGCTGACTCCCGCCGTCCATCAGCTCCATGCCGCGCAGGGCTGACTCCCGCCGTCCATCAGCTCTGTCCCATACAGGGCTGACTCCCGCCGTCCATCAGCTCCATGCCGCGCAGGGCTGACTCCCGCCGTCCATCAGCTCCATGCCGCGCAGGGCCGGAATGACGGACTCCCGTCGGCAACGGCAGGGCAACAGCTGCCGTCAACGGCGCTTACAACGTCGGCTCATGTCCTGTGGCCTCCGCCGATGTCCGGTAGCCTAAGCCGGTGTCCGATGGCTTCCGCCATTGTCCGGTGGCCTCCGTCGGTGTCCGGTGGTCTCCATCCGTGTTAGGTGGCCTACGTCAGTGTTAGGTGGCCTCCGCCGGTGCCGCCGTGTCGGTGGCCTTCGTCAGTGTTGTGGCCTCCGCCGGTGTCCGGTGGTCTCCATCCGTGTCCGGTGGCCTTTGTCAGTGTCCGGTGGCCTTCGCCGGTTGTCAGTGTCCGGTGGCCTTCATCAGTGTCCGGTGGCCTTTGTCAGTGTCCGATGGCCTTTGTCAGTGTCCGGTGGCCTTCGTCAGTGTCAGGTGGCCTCCGTCAATGCCAGGTGCCTCCGCCGGTGTCCAATCGGCGTGAGAGGTTGGCGACGCTGTATAACCTAGAGGTTGGATGCGCCGTGAAAGAACCCAAGGTTCTTCCAAGGTGTCCAATGGCCTCCGCCGGTGTCCGGTGGCCTCTGCCAGTGCCCGGTGGCTTCCGTCGGTGTCTGATGGCCTCTTGGCCGTTTTCGTCGCGGAGGCTAGCAGTTGGGAGCAGTTGGGAGTTTTCGTCGCAGAGGCTAGCAGTTGCATCAGAATCAATCCCCGCCTACGCTGCTCCTCGGCTGAATGCCCGCCGGCGATGCTAGTGACCCGAGCCGGGTCGATAGTGCCTGAGTCCCAAGGCCGGCTGGCCGCTCGTTGGTGGGCGGAGATGACGGTCGGGAGCTTCAACACGCGACCCAGAGTCATTCAACATGACTGGCCAAGGACGAGTGCATGTACTTTTTGTTCTACGGCACAATACTGCAAGAATAATGGTTCTGGTTGTGTTTAAAATGTCCATCGCCAAAATAGCGTTATTGTAGAATGTGTTTGACGAAAGTTATTGAAGTGAAGTCGGCGTCAGGCGGCTTTGAGTGCATAGTAAAGCTGGCGTCCAGCACGGGCGCACCATGGTCGGCACATGATGGACAGCACACATGCAAACCCCACCGCGACGGCTTGGATTGCATCAGCGCCGACAGCGTCGGCACCAGCGCCGACATCAGCGTCGACATCAGCGTCGACGTCAACGTCGACATCAGAGCCGTCATAATCGGCATGAGCAGTGGCGAGATGGGCGGTGCAGTCGTGGAGCTGGAGGTGTCCCTGGTAGCCTGTCAGCTGTGGCAGCTGCAGGCGTCCCGTGTAGCCTGTCACAGCTGTGGCAGCTGCAGGTGCCCCGTGTAGCCTGTCACAGCGGTAGAGACTGGAGGTGTCCCGGGTAGCCTGTCAGCTGTGGCAGCTGCAGGTGTCCCGTGTAGCCTGTCACAGCGGTGGAGGCTGGAGGTGCCCCTGGTTGCCTGTCACAGAGGTGGCAGCTGGAGGTGTTCCTGGTAGCCTGTCACAGAGGTGGCAGCTAGAGGTGTCCCTGGTAGCCTGTCACAGAGGTGGCAGCTGGAGGTGTCCCTGGCAGCTTGTCAGCTGTGGCAGCTGGAGGTGTCCCTGGCAGCCTGTCAGCTGTGGTAGCTCAGTGATACATTTTTCGTGAAATAGGGTGGAAAATACCACTTTCTGAACACTCAGTCGACATCCTTTTCCAATAAGTATATCGACATCCTGCTCCATGATGCACGCTTATGAAGTATTCGTGTCTCTTTTCTAACAGTATCTCGTTTACAAGTATGATGTTAATGCTCTCGATAAGGAATAGTGATGCACGAATATTTCGCAACGCAATTTCGTATGAAGGGATCAACTATAATGTGATATGGCGTAGGGTACACGTTTATAGCATATCTAATTTTCTCTCCGTCCAGAATATTGATCTTTCTAAATTATGAACTCGAAGCAAATTATAAATGTACAGACATAAGTGCCTACTCCATTGGCTCAAAATTGAGTGTAAGACGTCAAAAACATTTTATATGACACCAATTCCATGGCACATTTCGACATCCTACTGTGCCCATTTCGACATCTCACACCTAACGAAAAACCATTATTTTAGCCCTGTGGTAGCTGCCGTTGTCCCGTGTAGCTTGCCACCGCGGTGGCAGCCGGAAGTGTCCCTGGTAGCCTGCCACGGTGGGTTCAGGGTGGGCAGCCATCACGAGCCATATGCCAGACATGTAATGCACAGATGTGATGAGAAGTGAGACAGCTCTCATTAGGCTGAGCTGGGCGGCGTCCGTGCGAGGCATTCCAACATGCAACCGCATCGGCCAAAGCGTGTCGCTCGTGACGGCTATGTACCCGAACAGAAAAGATGCAAAGCTCGTTTCAAAATGGTATCATGCAAGATGAAATGAACGGAAGAAACGATGTATCTCGTGCCATGTCAGTGCACGAGGAAAAATTGCGAGAACACAGAAACTTGGTGTTGGAGAGCGTCGGCGACCGGTCGGCACCACAGCATTCCCCTGATGACGATGAATGAAACTTTTTTTAACAGTGTTGTCGCTCCTTGTTGCTTTAGGAAAATGTAGCACCAGGAATGCGCCGTGGCACACGTCAGTAGTGTTCGGTGGTCGCCGTGAGAGCGCTACGGCCTCGTGCAGTTCCAAATTTGAACTTGTGTGTTACCGTGCAGATAGTTCCTAAACCAGTCCCGTTTATGTCGTTTGTCGTGTGTCGTATTTTTGGTCACAAATATTGGGTCAGTAATGACGTCCATTTGGAGATGTCAATCGGAACTAGAAATGTGATTTTACCGTGGTTCGGGGCTTGCAAGATTGTATTCATCGTTTCGGTTAGGGCAGTGTTGGTGGTATCTGTGTTGAAGTGTTAAAGGCAGATCGTGTCGGGAAATATGAGTTTAGTTGAAGACAAACCATTCTAAATTGTGTGCTATGGCTGGCACTGCATGGGTAGACAGGGGTGTAGCGTTGCATGCTTTTGGGAGAGCACTTGCCCCTTCTCCCTCCCCAGTGTTGGCTGTTTCCTCCTAATAATTTCAACTTTCAACAATGGAGCTCTATGTGGTATGCCCTCTTCTCGCAATGCATCTGGGCCGCCTATTGTGTCATGTATTGAGCTCTCACAATACCTTTCAGAAGCATGCACCTATGGAGATAGGCTGAAACTTAGACACACCACTGAAGTCACTGGCTTTAGATACGGGAGTTTTAACTATATGCTTCCATTGCAGCAGCCGGTCGGGCCGGTCTGGCTGTTGTTGACAAGGTTTATAGTTAACTGTCGAACCGCAAGAGAACACCGTTGGCACCGTTACAGAAGCGCTGTACCAACACAGTCACCGTCACATCACTCCAGAAGTTTTCGGTTGCAGATTTGGCCGGTGTGCCAACTATGATTCTGTCGTGGAACCGGGATGAGCCGTAGCGCCCATTATTTTTGTCATTATTTCATTATTTATTATTTTGACTTAAGAGTATTGACTGTAAGTGCAGATGCTATTGTTCTGACGTGGATTTTCAGCCTTCAAAAACTGCTCGTTGTAAGCTAAATATTGATTTTTTCTTCGAACTTATCAATTGGAATACAAAAATGAAGCGTGAATTGATATTTTGACCACGCACCTTCATCAACCTTCACAAAATGTGTACGTGGCCTGCAAATATGGGTTGCCTTTCAGGTCTGCTTTTCGGCTTCTGTCACCGATACATGGGAGGGAACACGTGAATTCGCCCCGGCTCGTAATTATCGCCTCGAACTTGGTTTGAAGTGCTAATCATTTGTTTGTGGCAAAATACTGTGTGGGTCATTCAAGTGTGCCAGGTTAAATTTGTGTTGCTCACTAGTTTTTTCCTGGGTTAAATTTGTGGCCCTGCCCTGCTCATTGATTTTCACCAATGTCAATTCCAGCCGCGACCCACTTCGCCCACCCACTCACCCGCCCACGTTGTTGTGCATTCCTCGCTCGTAACGGGGAGCCTGCCTCGTCTGCATTCGTCGGTTATCGGCCCTTCTCGTTCCCTCGCGCCGACTCAGTGTCTCGCAGATTGATGATGCCATGTGGTCACATTCCCCCGTCGCATTTTCTTCTTCCGGTCTACGTCCTGTTTTACGCCCGATGTGGGGATTGCCGGGTGGTTAAGATGTTTGGCTATGAGTACCGAAGGTCCCCGGGTTGAGCGCTCGCACCGCTCGGGACATTTCCCATTCCCGCGGCCCACCGGCGAAACAGTGTGGGTGGCACCATTAGCCGTGAATGTGCATAAAATACGTCGGGAACCATCCAACAAACAAAACCCTGTTCTCCGCTCTTGTCATATTTTCTTGTTCCGGTCCACATCCTGTTCTCCTGTCTGGTTTGTCAGTTTCCTACCTGGGTCCAGGTCCCCGATGCCGTTCCTCGGTCCTATTTCCAACTGCACGACCCAGTTCCTCGTTCCTTTTTACGGTTTTCCTATCCTGTTCTGTTTCTCCAGCTACGTTCATAGTCTTGCCACATTTTCCGGTCATATTTGCAAGTGAAGCTTTAGTGACGAAAATCGTGGTCAACGGTGGGCTTCTTAAACAACAAAAGCATTTTTTTTTAAGTTGGCGACAGGTGGGATTATCGCAAGTATTTCTAAAGGAAGCATGTTTACGGTTGTCGTTGGTGAGATGAAACAAGATATCCGTACGTGTTACAAGTGTATTTTTCTGTTCACTTCATTTTTGGAGGTGTTTGTTGTAGTACCTGCGTCCTAAGACACCGCAATCAAGCAATCACTTCAGCGCGACGTCGAGCCAGTGTGGCTGGTGGACATTGGTCAGGTCGTGTTGTGGTGTGACGGTCGACACCCCTGTGTGGCTGGTGGACATTGGTCAGGTCGTGTTGTGGTGTGACGGTCGACATCCCTGTGAGGCTGGTGGACACGGGTCAGGTCGTGTTGTGGTGTGACGGTCGACACCCCCGTGTGGCTGGTGGACATTGGTCAGGTCGTGTTGTGGTGTGACGGTCGACACCCCTGTGTGGCTGGTGGACCCGGGTCAGGTCGTGTTGTGGTGTGACGGTCGACACCCCTGTGTGGCTGGTGGACCCGGGTCAGGTCGTGTTGTGGTGTGACGGTCGACATCCCCGTGTGGCTGGTGGGCACGGGTCAGGTCGTGTTGTGGTGTGACGGTCGACACCCCTGTGTGGCTGGTGGACCCGGGTCAGGTCGTGTTGTGGTGTAACTGTCGACTCCACTGTATGGCTGGCGGACACATGATAGCGGTTGTTAGCTGTGCAGATATTCCGATATGAAGTGATGAGGCGTCAGCGCTACAGCCCGTCAAGCTGGTTTGACCTCTGCGCACATGAGGAGATAGCGTCGATGACCGGGTTGTATTTTGGCCAGGAACTGGCATTTGAAGTCGCGTGGCGGTGGTCTGTATCCATGGGTGGAGACTGCGTGAAGCGTAGTGTGTGGTTTGCGTAGTATTTTACACACCCGTAGTTTACGACGGATTATGGCATTCCAATACTGCCTTGAAGTATGCTCATGTCACAAATTGCATTGCTGTTAAATGCTGAGTAGTGGAAGAGTATGGTACACAGATGAAATGCAGTGTGGGGGTTATTCATTTTCCACAAAGGTTAAATCGCAAAGCCTAGTATATCGGTGTACATCAGCACGTGTCACAGAACAAGTGTCAAAGCCATGAATTCATCATAATTAGCACCTACATGTTTTAAATGTGGTTCGCATCTCCTCGAAATACGTGAACAAGAGTACATGCACATGCACAAGAATATTCTTATACAGAAAAGATGGGAATACGATTTACACACAAAAATATTGATTGTAAAGTGGCGCTCCTAACTGACCATGACTTTATCAGTGTGACCTGACTTGTGATGAAAGATGGAAACAGCACCTTCTGTACGTAAGTGTTGGCCACTCCCAATTTGTGTAAGCTAGACTGGTTAAAAATAAGACTGGTGGAAACCTCTGCGAATATGTTGGCGTGAGCTGAGCTGGGAGCGTGACTCCGGATGGGCGGCGGACGGGTGGATCGCGCCGGATCTGCACTCTTCCGCTGCGGACGCGCTGCGGATGCGCGGCGCAGTCGGAGTGGAGCCCGGAGCGGCGGAGTGGAGCCTGGAGCGGCGGAGTGGAGCCCGGAGCGGCGGAGTGGAGCCTGGAGCGGCGGAGTGGAGCCTGGAGCGGCGGAGTGGAGCCTGGAGCGGCGGAGTGGAGCCTGGAGCGGCGGAGTGGAGCCTGGAGCGGCGGAGTGGAGCCTGGAGCGGCGGAGTGGAGCCTGGAGCGGCGGAGTGGAGCCTGGAGCGGCGGAGTGGAGCCCGGAGCGGCGGAGTGGAGCCCGGAGCGGCGGAGTGGAGCGGCGGAGTGGAGCCTGGAGCGGCGGAGTGGAGCCCGGAGCGGCGGAGTGGAGCCTGGAGCGGCGGAGTGGAGCCCGGAGCGGCGGAGTGGAGCCCGGAGCGGCGGAGTGGAGCCTGGAGCGGCGGACGCGGCAGCGGCGGAGCGGAGCCCGGAGCGGCGGAGTGGAGCCCGGAGCGGCAAAGCGGACTCGACAGCGGCGGAGCGGACGCACGAGTGGCGGCGGGAGTGGACTGGGGGAGCGGGCGCGCCGGCCGGACCGGCCAGATCCGGGAGTGGCGGCCGGGCCGGCAGTTCGTGGAAGCGGCGCGGCCGGCTGCACGGCGGCGGTGCCGACGGCGCCGCTCGCGCCGGATATCGGCCCCGACCAGAATAGCCGGCAGCCGGCGGCCGGCGGCCGGGTCACCGGGCCGGCGCCGCCGCCACAGTCTGGCCCGGGTCACGGCGGACTGTGGCCGACTGACTCCGAGACTGACTCCGAAACTGACGCCAGCTGACGCCGAGACGGACGCCGAGACTGACTCCGAGACCGACTCCGAGACTGGCATCAGCTGACTCCGAGACTGACGCCGAGACCGATTCCCAGACTGTCGCCGATACTGACTCGGAGACTGACGCCGAGACCGACTCCGAGACTGACGCCGCCGGCCAGGGTCACAGCGAACTGTGGCCGACTGACTCCGAGACTGACTCCGAAACTGACTCCAAGACTGACTCAGAAACTGACTCCGAGACTGACTCCGAGACTGACTCCGAGACTGACTCCGAAACTGACGCCAGCTGACGCCGAGACGGATGCCGGGACTGACGCTGGCTGACGCTGAAACTGGCGTCAACTGGTGTACTGCTGGGGCTGCAGCTGGACCACTAGCAGTACGGCAGGACGACAGGGCGGTAAGACGCCGGCGATGGTCGCTTTGTGTTCAACACCTGGAATTGTGGCGTTTTACTGTGACGCTTCTAGGTGCTAGCGTCGCTAGCGTCGCAGGTGCTAGCGTCCAGGTGCTAGCGTCGCTTCCTGCGACTTTTATTCTGTGGGATTTTGTCCCAGCCAGCCGTTTCGTATTTTAAATTTGCATCGCTTCTCTGCAGTCTTAACCAAACCCAATTTCCTCCGCATTGATCTACATCACACTTAATGTGCGTATTCACAGACCTAAAGTGAGATGTATGGCCCAGGTCAGCGCCCTGCTCCCTCGGCTTTTCTTGACGAGAAGCGAAATCTTCTTCACTCGCTGCTCGGAGCTCTGGTAATGGATTCTATTATTCGCGGTCTGCTTCGGAACTGCTGCCGTCTGTCATGCCTTACGGGACATCCTTGGCCGAGCGTGGTGGACACATTTCAAGACAAGATATTAGGTCGTTGACCTATGATATTATACGACTGGAACATGTCAGACCGGTGGTCACCGAAATCACAAATTTTCGCTAATGATCCGTCACTTTCCCAGGCGACTAGTGATAGGCAATTGACAACCAATCTGACTTTGACATTGCCCACTGACTTTGCAAAGATAATTCAGGTAATTTCATCCAGGATGTTTGTGTTGACTCCAAAGCCACTCTGGGGTTGATTCCCCCACCATTGCATTTCATCCTGAAGTTGAACAAGACAATGCAGGGTTGTTTCGTGTGGTTCATTTTTACGCTAGCACTGTACCGTGGGTAACCCGTGAACCCGTGATAATATTTTATATTTTGATCACCCAAATGCAAGCATCCCAAGACGTTGGCAGGGACAATGGTGAACGTTGCATGCAAGTCTGTTATTCGTCTCGCATATTCACGATTCAAGTTCAAAATTATCTATTTAAGGAAAACCTTCCAGCAGCCCCGGCAGATCAATTCGTGATCCCAAGTTTGACAAGATCGAGATGAATCATGAGGTGGAGATTAACTTAAGCGCTCAGTGCTGCCCGATGTCGGCAGCTCTGACGGTTTCAAAATGTCAGGGCGTCCGCATAGTGCCCATCCTT
Source organism: Imbricaverruca yamaguchii (assembly GCA_034440575.1). Taxonomy (NCBI): domain Eukaryota; kingdom Metazoa; phylum Arthropoda; class Thecostraca; family Neoverrucidae; genus Imbricaverruca; species Imbricaverruca yamaguchii. Next base: position 140,227 of record JAOTOL010001356.1, on the reverse strand, counting down.
GCATGGGGGAAGTGGCGAAATGGCGTGCTCCGAAAAAGCTCAACCGACAATACTCACCAGGTCCTGGGCAGGTTTAAAAAAGGGTGTCGAATGTCAATTAATGAAACAAACGCAAAAGTATCATCAGGTGAGTAGTGGAATGTTCGGCAGCATTATTGAAGGGGGGATCAAACTATTTGATATGCCAATGCGGATGACGGCTTAATAGATGACCAGGTGTCTCACATTACACAATGTGAGACATTTTAAGCCGGTGTTGCGTCGTAAGTGAGGCTAGCGATGCGTGGCAGTTTGTGATTGCTTAACCAAATTGTAGAGGCGCTGGCTGGACGGATGCTCGTGGAGACAAAACAAAGTCGTTGCGGTTGCCATGGAGGAATTCAGCATTACGTTGCGAAGTTGCGCTGTGGCGTCAGATGGTGAGCTCCAGTTAAGTATTTGAGCTTAAGGGCGCTTCGACCAAGGTGTTCATTTAACGCCCATAACTTTCAATTCAACGTTTCAGCTGGTTATTCGGACACTACAAGTGTTAACGGAGTGAGTAGACGGCCGATCGCTCTCAGAAAGCGGAGTATGTTTCCAGAACGAACTATGTCTGAGTCATCAGCCAGGACATCGCGATGTGTGTTGAACCGCGTAGTATTTCCATAAAACAATCTTCGCTCTGTTGAAAACTGCTGGCACGAGACAAGTACGTGGCGTACGGTCAAGTTTCCTAAACAGCGGGGACAGTGGGGTCTCTCGTCGCCGCAGAGAATGTGTTGGTTAATAGTATGTGCGTGGCCGAGACGCAGTCTGGGGGTGTTTAGGGGCACATCGACTACGTCGGTCATGTAGCCCGAGACGCACTCTGCACAGCGTCACCTCTGGTGAGCTCCAGAGGTGCTAAGTAAACTGGTGAGCTCACCACGCACCTTGGCGTCAAGATATCTGGAGGGGGTGGCAGCAAATCCATCCTGCAGCAACACTTTCCGAGCAATCACCAAAAATACATGTCTACTTCCGGCGGCCAACACCTTGTCTTGCTTCTAGTGGTGTTCCAAGCTTTACTTTCTGTTATCTTTAGTTGTCCTAATGAGCACACAATGCAACTAGCTGATGTGACATCAAAGTGGTATATGCTCGGGGGATCATGCTGTCGAACACCCCCTTCTGTGGGGACAATGCCACCAGCGTCTACTGATAGGGACGGATAGTCTAGAGGTAAGTTGCTCGTCTCACAATCGAAAGGTTGTGGGTTCGAGTCTCACCCGTCGCTACTCTTCGCCCGCGACCAATCGGCGTGAGAGACTGGCGACGCTACATGACTTAACGGTCGATGTGTCGTAAAACCAATAACCAACCAACCAACCAATGTCTACTGATGATTGAAGCGTGGCCGGTAAGCTTGAAAACAAATGAGCGATGATGAAGGCCGGAGAGTCTTCCCTCAACTGGCAAACAGGAGAATTAACCTCAACTGCCCAGCCTGTTCGACCGTGGCGCGTTTTTAAGCACGATACGCTCTCCTCGCACCATACCTGGAGAAATGATCGTTAACATGCAGGTGCGTCTTGTATCATTTGTGCATTGTAAGTCGCCAGGTGCCGTCTAATCTGCTTTTCCTCGAAGCCATTTGATATGAAGGTCTGGCTTCGAGTGCTGATGCTTTTACCCAGTGATGTACTTGCAGGCTTTTTTGTGATGAACACGAGTCCCACGTCATGTTTTGCGGTCAGTTCCGCGATGTGGGATTGGACAGGATGGGGCGTATTGTTGAGCCTGTTGGCAGTATAGAATGGCAATCTTGCAGAACATGTTACGTCATTATATTCACATAGTTATTTTGTTGTTTTCGCTTGCATTTCATGTTTCGCTGACAAGACTGGGCGTTGAGCGCTGTATGGCCAGTCGATGCGTCCCTAGGCTGCCATAACCCACCGGTGTACTGATGCATTGGACGATGTGTGGCCGATGCAGTCGATGCGTCCCTAGGCTGCCATAACCCACCGGTGTACTGATGCATTGGACGCTGTGTGGCCGATGCAGTCGATGCGTCCCTAGGCTCCCACAACCCACCGGTGTACTGATGCATTGGACGCTGTGTGGCCGATGCAGTCGATGCGTCCCTAGGCTGCCATAACCCACCGGTGTACCGATGCATGGGACGCTGTGTGGCCGATGCAGTCGATGCGTCCCCAGGCTGCCATAGCCCACCGGTGTACGATGCATATCCTAGGCTGCCATAACCCACCGGTGTACCGATGCATTGGACGCTGCGTGGCCGATGCAGTCGATGCGTCCCTAGGCTGCCACAACCCACCGGTGTACTGATGCATTGGACGTGCGTGGCCGATGCAGTCGATGCGTCCCTAGGCTGCCATAACCCACCGGTGTACCGATGCATTGGACGCTGTGTGGCCGATGCAGTCGATGCGTCCCTAGGCTGCCATAACCCACCGGTGTACTGATGCATTGGACGCTGCGTGGCCGATGCAGTCGATGCGTCCCTAGGCTGCCATAACCCACCGGTGTACTGATGCATGGGACGCTGTGTGGCCGATGCAGTCGATGCGTCCCTAGGCTGCCATAGCCCACCGGTGTACCGATGCATTGACCGGGGACAGCGGATATTGCACTAAATGCAGCAGGGCGATTCCAGTGAGCGTCGAAACCTGTCACAACACTGCCAAACGCGGCACGTGTAATGTAGCCGGCCCGGCTTGTGATCCGGCCAACCCGGCGTCCTTGTGGCGATGATAATGAGAGACGCTGCCGCTGGCCGGCGACGCGGCGGCACCGGCGCGGCCGGCCGACACACGCGCCGCCAGCGCTGCCCTGCTGGGCTCTTCTGAGCGCGCAAGTGTCCCCGCAATGTGGCGGGTGGCTTTGCAGTAATTTCCCCCTGGTGATTTCCACTTCTAGCATGGGATCATATGGAGTGTGCCTCTCCCCCTATCGAATGGGCGCAAAGTGACCCTCGATGTCGACGCGCCCCTAAACTCCAATCCACCACCACCACCACCATCTCCCCCTATCGATGTGGGCCTGGGCCAATTTCATCGTATTGTGCCCCTCCCCCATGATTTCCACCAATCGACGCCCGTGCGCAGCAACAATAACGACTGATGCGTATGTAGGCGATTCTTTGCGTTTCTATCGATCCTTGCGATGTTCGCTGTCTGTGTCGGATGTCAGAGCAGGCCCATCCGATGTCGCACGGTAGCAGCGTAATGAACCTGTTAGACAAACGTCGGTAATTACTTCAGCAGGGGCATTCAGTGGGGAATAGTAGTACAATAGACTAAGCACTGGTTGGTAGCCTTGGGTATCAATATCACTGGAATCTCACATGGGGCCCGTCCTTCCCCATGTGAGATTCGTGTGGCTGCGGGGACCGACCGTGACAAGATACTACACCACGGCGCTGACCCAACTAACAAGATACCGCACCACGGCGCTGACCAAACTAAGATACTACACCACGGCGCTGTCCCAACTAACAAGATACTGCACCACGACGCTGACCCAACAAACAAGATACCACACCACGACGCTGACCCAACTAACAAGATACCACACCACGGCGCTGACCCAACTAACAAGATACCACACCACGGCGCTGACCCAACTAACAAGATACCGCACCACGGCGCTGACACACGGCGCTGTCCCAACTAACAAGATACCGCACCACGGCGCTGACCAAACTAAGATACTACACCACGGCGCTGTCCCAACTAACAAGATACTGCACCACGGCGCTGACCCAACAAACAAGATACCACACCACGACGCTGACCCAACTAACAAGATACCACACCACGGCGCTGACCCAACTAACAAGATACCGCACCACGGCGCTGACCAAACTAAGATACTACACCACGGCGCTGTCCCAACTAACAAGATACTGCACCACGACGCTGACCCAACAAACAAGATACCACACCACGACGCTGACCCAACTAACAAGATACCACACCACGGCGCTGACCCAACTAACAAGATACCACACCACGGCGCTGTCCCAACTAACAAGATACCGCACCACGGCGCTGACACAACTAACAAGATACTACACCACGGCGCTGTCCCAACTGACAAGATACCGCACCACGGCTCTGACAAAACTAAGATACTACACCACGGCGCTGTCCCAACTAACAAGATACTGCACCACGGCGCTGTCCCAACTAACAAGATACTACACCACGGCGCTGTCCCAACTAACAAGATACCGCACCACGGCGCTGTCCCAACTAACAAGATACTACACCACGGCGCTGTCCCAACTAACAAGATACTACACCACGACGCTGTCCCAACTAACAAGATACCACACCACGGCGCTGACCCAACTAACAAGATACTACACCACGACGCTGTCCCAACTAACAAGATACTACACCACGGCGCTACCTGAACTAACAACTCATGCAGAAAAAAATGAAGCTGAATATTCAAAACAGTAATGCGAAACACATCAATGGAGAAGTAAAATGACGTGCCAGAGTAGGCAGTGTCCCGGATCGGAACTGGCCAGCCGACCGGAGCGCCTGACCTCCGGTGAATCCCATTACGTCCAGTGGCCCCCATTGTGCCGCTCCGCCGCCAGTGGCCGATGCGACAGTCACGGCGTGACTGGTCCATTTGCGGCGCGATGCGGCGCGGCGCGGCGCGGTGTGGAGTGGCGTGGAGTAGCGGCCAAAGTTCGATGAGGTACACTCGTGCCTCCAAGAAAAGTGACGATTTTCATCGGAGTGGGCCTTTCGCCGAACATGTCGGTTTTGAGGCTCACCTGAGCTTTCCAAGGGCCGCCTTCGGCTGGAAGACTCGAGGTGGGCGCAGTTTAGCCGAATGCTGTGTCATTTTCCAATCTGTGGCGATGAACATGCTCCCGTTGTCTCTCACCCCAATGGTTTCGTGAACCACTGCGTACCGTTTGCCGGAACTCGCCTCACGTTGCCAGGACAGCACTCGTCAGGCGGAGTAGCAAGCGCTGCGGTATTCCGCCACCGACCGTCGGTCGTGTTTTCGCGGGAAGCTGTCGATTCCTGGCGGGTGTGTTCCCGCACACCAACGGCGCTGATGATCAGCAAACGATGCTCGCATGCACCGGTCACTCAAACAGCTCCGCCGTTGACGGAAAGCGTCTCTCACATGCCGTCCCACACCGTCAGCTCTGATGAAATGACGAGTCAGGGCTGAAGTGAACTCGCCCGTGTTGGCGCCCGGAGCCCGGGGCGTTGCTAGGGCGAGAGTCGTCACTCTCTGCGCCAGGTTCAGACTCCTGAGCTGAGGTGACGTGCTGTCAGTGGAAACGCCGCGGATCTCCCGAGATGAGGGATGCCGTGCTGGAGGTGGAGTCGCGTATCTCCTTCACTGAGGTGCCATGACTGCAGTCGCACGCGGCGGATCGCCGGATTAAATTGGCAACGCCGCTCTTAATCTGCTGACGTGTGTTTTGCGGGGAGCCGTGTACGGAGCCTGGCCCGCCTCATTACACGATGCGGTTTGGTAATTCCGACGGCTGGGTCGGTACCGGTCCGTGGGAAGTCTGATGAGGACCCGATGGGGATCCCGCGGGATGCGGCACAGCTGGCGCAACGGCCAGCTGCAGGCTGAGGCTAAGTCCGGTACGAACCAAAGACGCTGTCGTACAGCTGGAACGATGGCTGGAACGCCGGTTGGAACGCGGGCTGATGCTGACCGACGCAGCTCGGTGCGAACGCAGCCCGTCACCGTACAGCCCGAACGACAGTCAGCTGAGGGACACACGTGTCGCAGACCATGTTCCGGCCGTCGCCAGTGGGGCGCTTCCCGAACCGCGTCCCGGTGGCCACGCGCCCGAGTGCGTGCAGTGAGCCGCACCCCCGACCGCGTCTGCCGGCCGGTGCGGCACGCTCCCGCCAGACGCTCGCCCGGCCGGAGCGAACCCACCCCGCCGCCGGCCGTGCCGACCGCCGAGCCGGCTGGCGGCGGCCGCGTCCGGCTCGGGAACGCTTATCGTCTCGGCGAGACACAGCGACCGCGCCGCACCAGATGGCGGCCAACCAGATTTGTCTGGCCGACCCAAGGCTGACGTGTTGCCGTGCGCCCGCCGCCAGCAGCTGGACTGGCTCGGGGTGTGCCGCGCCGCGCGCTGCCGCCACTCCGACCGCTGCTGCACCTCCGACCGCTGCCACTCCGACCGCTGCCACTCCGGCCGCTGCTGCACCTCCGACCGCTGCCACTCCGACCGCTGCTGCACCTCCGACCGCTGCTGCACCTCCGACCGCTGCTGCACCTCCGACCGCTGCCACTCCGACCGCTGCTGCACTCCTCACCGACCGCTGCTGCACCTCCGACCCACTCCGACCGCTGCTGCACCCCCTCCCGACCGCTGCTCACCTCCGACCGCTGCTGCACCTCCGACCGCTGCCACTCCGACCGCTGCCACTCCGGCCGCTGTCGCCACTCCGGTCGCTGCCACTCCGACCGCTCCCACTGGCTTCAGCACCCTATGCCGCTGCCACTCAGGCTGCAGCGTGCCACTCAGGCTGCTACTGCCAGTCAGGCTGCTACTGCCACTCCGGCCGCTGTCGCTCCGGCCGCCACTGCCACTTCGGCCCCAGCACTGCACGCCGCTGCCACTCAGGCCGTTACTGCCACTCAGGCCGTTACTGCCACTCAGGCCGCTGCCACTCCGGCCGCTGTCGCTCCGTTTGCTGCCACTCCGGTCGCCACTACCACTTTTGCTCCAGCACCCTGCGCCGCTGTCACTCAGGCCGCTATTGCCGCTGAGCCTCGGGTTTTCGTCCTCCAATAGCTATGGTCTTCCCCCATCCATGAAGCGCCTCGTCATCGGCAAATGGCGCGTGAGAACGCGGAACTCGGACATTCGCTACGGACGAAACCGTGCCTAGCGGCGTCGGAAACGCGTCGCGTAGGAGCGTCCCTGCGTACAAGGGGCTCTACTGTGAAGAGACGTGTGCCATACAGTGCAGAGCACATACATATATCCGTTCCCGACTGTACAGAGGTGCATTCCCTACTGTACAGAGATGTATCTCTTACTCTACAGAGATGCGTTCCATGCAGTACAACAGTACAGAGATGCATTCTCTACTGTACAGTGATGTGTTTCATACTGTACAGAGGTCCGTTCCATACTGTACAGAGTTTCCCCGACGCCATCTCCTGAGATCTGCTGGCGTTGCTTTCCGGCACTATCTCCTGACGTTTCCTGGTGTTGTCTCCTGACGCTATCTCTTGGCACTATCTCCATGTGTCTTGATGTTCTCGTGACTTTTCGTGACGTGACGCGCACGGCCGGCGTGTGCCAGCTGGGATCGGCCTTCACAAACACACACCTGTAGTCTAGGGGTAAGTTGCGGGTCTCACAATCTAAAGGTTGTGGGTTCGAACCTCACCTGTCGCTACTCTTCGCCCGCGACCAGTCGGCGTGAGAGATTGGCGGCGCTACATGACTCAACGGTCGATGTGTCGTAAAACCATTAACCAACCGTCGAGGGTCGGGCTCCACAGACAGTGGTTGTGTACACCTGGATTGGTGCGGCCCCGCCACCAGTCCTTCTGTGGTGACGTCGGGGGTCGGGCTCCACAGACAGTGATTGTGTACACCTGGATTGGTGCCGCCCCGCCACCTGTCCCTCTGGGGTGACGTCGGGGTCGGGCTCCACAGACAGTAATTATGTACACCTGGATTGGTGCCGCCCCACCACCAGTCCTTCTGTGGTGACGTCGGGGGTCGGGCTCCACAGACAGTGGTTGTGTACACCTGGATTGGTGCCGCCCCACCACCTGTCCCTCTGGGGTGACGTCGGGGGTCGGGCTCCACAGACAGTGGTTGTGTACACCTGGATTGGTGCGGCCCCGCCACCAGTCCCTCTGGGGTGACGTCGAGGGTCGGGCTCCACAGACAGTGATTGTGTACACCTGGATTGGTGCCGCCCCACCACCAGTCCTTCTGTGGTGACGTCGAGGGTCGGGCTCCACAGACAGTGGGTGTGTACACCTGGATTGGTGCGGCCCCGCCACCAGTCCTTCTGTGGTGACGTCGCCACCCAACACCTGGACGGCTATCGGCCGACGTCCCCGACACTCGAGATCCCTCATGCAACTAATCAATTCACTGTTCCGCGTATAGTTGGCGGTCGCATGCCAGTGTGCCGGTGTGACACGATCTGCGGGACGATTTCGTGACGCGCGTGACGACCGGCGGTGTCATCGCCACCTGCAAGTCCGACTGTGTCTTCGATGCCACGATACTGGTGTGGACTGACCGACATTGGTTTGTTATCTGGGCTTCTGTGTGTTTCGAGGAGCACAGTGCGGTGCTTCAGACACGGTTTGTCACTCGCTCTGTTGCCGTGGCGTGGCTACGTGTTAACGGTCTGAGTCTGCTGTTTGCTCTGCTAGGTATGTTGGCTTTGGTGCGTGGTGCGAGCCCTTGTAGTCTTCAGGTAAACTCTCCTACCTCCCCTCCCCTTCCCCTCCCCTCCCCTCCCCCGCTCCCACGAAGGTTTTTGAGATGACTTATAAACCATTTAATATATTGCTTTGAAATGGGGCGAATCGTCGCAATTTTAGTGCATTATGTGAAAAGAAAATACATTGTCGTTGTCCAATGTTCAATCCATTAAGGTGGTTGTGTTCAGACGTTCAGTTAGATCAGGACATCGTCTCAATACGGGTTGAGAAGAGATTGAACATTGTGTTACTAATTGTTCGCGGAAAAAGACCCGAACATATGTAGTAGCAAAATATTGTCATCTAATAGTGTTTTTCGAGAAAGTTTTGTCATGTAGCTGAGAAATGAAGTAAAGCGTCCCAACAGCACATCCATCAGAGGCGTTTTAGAAACTAATAGCTATTACGAAGTATAAATGACCAAGAACTGGATTGATATGGGTGGTGTTGCTCGCCGATTTCGTTTTTAATGTGATCAGTGGGATTTTAGTCTAAAAATTGTAAAAGAGATATTTGACCTTGCGTTGGTATCGCCCATTACCGTCTCGTAACCCCAATCCGTCGAGAACGGCAGCTCCAACAGTTTCACATTTTCTGCTACTCGACCTTGACTTGATAGGCGACCGCAGTCTTTGACGTATTGACGAAGTGTTCAGCTCGCGTTCCACTGCTTTTGAATCACAAAATGATAGTTGTTTCACGACCAGAGTTTTCAAATTGCAATGGCTGATTGCGCCCCGGATGTTAGCCTATTTTACCTGGCCGGGAATATCAGCGAAGAGCTAGACAAAAACGCTCCGATTAGCTCTAAAATTCAAGGATGGATCTACGTCATGTCATGTTGCTTCCCGCATCTCTGTCTAGCTTTGAATGAAAGGGAGTGAGGGCCAAGCCGCTCCCCAAAATGCAGTATGGATTTTTGCCGCACTGCAAGCAGTATGGATTTTCCCCTGCTGAAGGATACCATGGTGAAGGGTTCGCCCGAACAAAGTTGTTGGCTAATAACCTGTTGAAGGATTCGCCCGAACGAAGCTGTTTTCTCATTTAATAACCTACGGAAGAATTCACCCGAATAACCTAGTGAAGGATTCGCGCGAACGAAGCTGTTTGCTGTGCTCGAATGTTCAGCTGTGGTGATTGCAGGACCTAGGCATGACTCCTGTAACAAGAAAAGTTGGCTGCTCTTTCGAGCACGGTGTCTTCTTTATGATCACTTGCCAATTCCGGTCCCACCGCTGAACCCCCAGTATAAGTACCGGTAATGCAAATAGCTTAGTATATGAGCATACCATATACTACACAGTAGCATACTATATATATATATATATATATATATATATATATATATATATATATATATATATATATATATATATATATGTATATATATGTGTATATATACATGTACATTTATATATATACATATATACCGATAGCCTGTCCGGTTGGTCCATGCTCCGGGCCGGCAGCCTGCACGTGACAATATCTGCACCGACTGAGCGACGCATTACGGGGTTTTCTCGGCTGGGCTCTTGAGGAGCTGGCGAGTGGAGTCGTCACAATGCTATCGATGGTGGCGGCGGCGGCGCCGTACCTGGAGAGGCTGACCACGCAATCACGCCAACTGTTCGCCAGAACTCGCACCTGGCCGGCGCGTGTGCCCATCAACACCACCCGACTGTCGACCGCGACCTCCCTGCCCTCTTCCTCTCTGCTGGCCTGACCTTTCTCACCCGCCATATCCTCTCCGCACCCGCTCCCCTTCGACGGTTGGCGGGCGTTCAGAGAAAAAAAAGCCGGCTGCGGATGAAAAACTATGCCGTCGTGGCGGAGAATAAACGTAACCCATCTGTCGCCGCTATTTTTCAACCTTTTTTGCAGGTCTGTCGTCATTTTTTCCTGCCCCACCCAGTCCTTCCTGCCCCCTCCCATGGGATCATTAATCATGAACGGTGGTGCGAGTAATGCACCCGTTTTTGTCCTAGTTTTTGTCCCAGTTTTTGTCCCAGTTTTTTGGCGGTTTGCATACATCCTCTGCATGTTCCATGGCTAAGGCCGTTGGTTTTTTTTTAATCTGCGTGGTTTTTGTGTAGTTTTTGCTGTGGATGTTTTTGCAGCCTTGTTTTTGCTGCTAGGTTTTTGTCAGTCTGGTTTTTGTCGGGGCAAGGTGGCCCACGGGGACCCTGACCCGACCTTGGCGGTGGATGGGAAGAGGAGATGGGTTGGCACCGGATCGAAGTTGCAAAGCCGCACTCATGACCCACCACACCAGCGTTGGCAGCGCAGTGGATTGTGAAAATCGAATGCGGACAGGGGCCCACCTCTCCACTCCCCACCTATGGCAAGCCCATCGTCCCGCCCGTCGGAAGCCCATCTCATTGTGGGCTTTTTACAGCCGTTTTTTTTTCGCGCGCTTGTTTCACATATTCGTAGGTCCTTGGCCCCGCTTTTTTTGCACTTTTTTGTGCGCTCTTTGGCTCTGTTGGTTGATGTTTTTGTCGGTGGAACCAGCCTGCAGCATCTTTTCCTGACCGCGTGTCAGGTTTTTGTTGCGCCGAATGCGGATGCTTTTTCCAACAGGTGCATAACCGGTTGGAAGACATTTTTTGTACACGTTCATGGCCACTTGTACCTGTCCTTGTTCCCTTTGAATGGAGGAGAATCAATTCCTGCGCCGAAAAGTTCGGCGGTGAAGAAATTGAACCCGGATGATAAGTATCGTCGAGGCTGAACACACTTGACCCAAGAGCCAAGGGGCGCCCATTTCCATGGGTGTCACTTTGCGAAGTTCATTGCCGGGCCTAAACGTGCCGTCACAATTACACCGCCTCGGGTGATCGCCGGTGTTCATGTGTTCGTGCATTGTTAGTATTATTGCAGCACGTTGGTTTGGTTTATGGCGCCTGCTTGCATGGTGCAGCGCACGAATAGACGCTCGCGTTGTGGACGCACCTGCGCTGCCGCAATGTGGTAGGAAGGTGCAGTCGAATGTGTGACAGCTGTGTGCTAGTCTTGAGCCAGCCGTGTTCCAGCCGTGTACCAGCCGTGTACCAGCCGTGTACCAGTCGTGTACCAGTCGTGTACCAGTCGTGTACCAGCCGTGTACCAGTCGTGTACCAGTCGTGTACCAGTCGTGTACCAATCGTGTACCAGTCGTGTGGCAGTCGTGTGTCAGCCGTGCGCTGACGTCGGCGTCTCTGACATGTATGTGCTGAGCTGACTGTGCTGAGCTGACGGCGGCTACCAGCGGCGGCTTGGCCCTGCTGCGCTGACGTTAGCGTCCGCCTTTGCCGCAGGAAAGTGATCGAGAAGATCGACCAGAGCGAGTTCGAAGGATTCGAGTACGTCAACCCGCTGCTGATGTCGCTGGAGGACTGCGTGTAATGGAGGACTGGGTGACGCCACAATCCATCAGCCACGGCGTGACGCCGCTGCTGATGTCGCCGGCCCTCCGACCCGGCCAGCGCCGCAGGCCATACGTCAGGGTCAGCTGTGGACCGGCTGGCCGGGCGGGCCTGGCCCACGTCCGGTCCTCTCTGGTGCCCGTGCTCGGCTGTTTACAGAGTTGCCGTGTGCAGCGTCGGCAGGGGCGTTCATCGCACCGCAGGGTGTGTCGGATCGTGAGCCTGACCTGACCTGACCCGACCTGCCTGCCGGGCATCAGACGATCACGCCTACGGGGTCGACTGGCTCCACCCTTATACTTGGCGCCGCGCTATCCTCGGGCTTGTTTATTTTCACAGGGGGCCGCGTTTGCCTGGCTTGGTGGCTCCCCACAAGGGCTCCCCACAAGGGCCCTCGGTGGCTCCCAGCAAGGGCTCGCCTGGTCCCAGTGCGATGCTGAGTTTTAGCCCGAGGGGTCCTCGTCTGCATCGGGCGGCTGTGGCCTCCGGTATGCTGCTCAGTTGCTGATTTAGTGATGCGGCAGGTAGGGAAGTATTTTCTTGACGGCTGTCGCCTCCGGTATGCTGCTCAGTTGCTGATTTTGTGATGCGGCAGCTAGACAAGTCTCTCCTTGGCAGCTGTCGTCTCCGGTATGCTGTTCGGTTGCTGGTTTTGTGAAGCGGCAGCTAGAGAAGTCTGCTTGGGACCCGTTCCAGCTGTTCACGACGCACGGCAGCGAGGATCCAACAGTCCGACCGCTCTTACCATTCCACTGTGTATTCCGATAGTTAAGTTTGATTGTTGAACGATGGTGCTCTCGACTAAGTACATTCCCACTAACTATAGCTACGTAGGAGCTGAGAAATCGTCTCACCGAGTCTTCTTTATTTAACGTAGCAGCTCTTAGACCAAGGCGATTTTGCCTAGGCTCGTGGTGACACATGTTGAAACATCGCGGCGTGCGCAAGTGCACTTTAAGCGGGGCCTTTTTGGCCGCGTATTTCTACTTAGTGAATGAGAACGGACAGTGGGTGCTGTAGGTGCAGCTCCGACAGTGGGTGCTGTAGGTGTGGCTCCGACAGTGGGCGCTGTAGGTGCGGCTCCGACAGTGGGTGCTGTAGGTATGGCTCCGACAGTGGGTGCTGGGGAGGTGGCTCGACAGTGTGCTGTAGGCTCCGACAGTGGGTGCTGTAGGTGTCGGCTCCGACAGTGGGTGCTGTAGGTGCGGCTCCGACAGTGGGTGCTGTAGGTGCGGCTCCGACAGTGGGTGCTGTAGGTGCGGCTCCGACAGTGGGTGCTGTAGGTGCGGCTCCGACAGTGGGTGCTGTAGGTGCGGCTCCGACAGTGGGTGCTGTAGGTGCGGCTCCGACAGTGGGTGCTGTAGGTGCAGCTCCGACAGTGGGTGCTGTAGGTGTGGCTCCGACAGTGGGTGCTGTAGGTGCGGCTCCGACAGTGGGTGCTGTAGGTGTGGCTCCGACAGTGGGTGCTGTGGGTGCGGCTCTGACAGTGGGTGCTGTAGGTGCGGCTCCGACAGTGGGTGCTGTAGGTGCGGCTCCGACAGTGGGTGCTGTAGGTGTGGCTCCGACAGTGGGTGCTGTAGGTGCAGCTCCGACAGTGGGTGCTGCGGATGTGGTTCCGTTTGTGCCGGGAAGTGCAGACGAACGCACCGGTGTCTCAAATTTGATCGAGCCTGCCGATGCTCCCGAGTCTCGACAGGCGCCTGTGCCTCGACAGGGCATCGAGGGTGGCCTCTCGGCTATCTCGGTAATCAATAAATATCTTATGAATTTCATTGTTTAGACGACAATCATGATTAGTGTAGCAGCTGTAGCTCCTAATACCGCTCAGCGACAACAGCTGCAGGTCTCACTACAGCTCAGTGGCGACAACAGTTGCAACTCCCACTGCAGCTCCCACTGCAGCTTACCGGCGATAACAGCGACAGCTCCCACTGCAGCTTGCCGGCGATAACAGCTACAGCTTCTACTGCAGCTCAGCGACGACAACAGCTATAGCTCCCACTGCAGCTCACCGGCGATAACAGCAACAGCTTATACTGCAGCTCGGCGACGAAAACAGCTGCAGCTTCCACAACCGCTCAGCGACGACAACAGCTACTGCTCCCAGTGCAGATCAGCGACAACAAAATCTATAACTATATGATCAACATGGTCGATGCGCCCTAGTGTCCCCCCCCCCAGACGACAGCTACAGCTCCAACTGCAGCTCAGCGGCGACAACAGCTGCAGCCCCGAGTACTGCTCAGCGTCATAGGCGTATGAACAAGGGGTGCCCCCTCCCCCCACTAACACACACATACACACGAGTTATTCACCTACGTTCCTACTTCCATCACCAGAGTGAACACCAAGTGCAATCCCAACCCTTGACAGATGTCTACCTCACCTTGACCAGTTACTGTCCCTGACCTGCCCCCTGCCCTGCCCTGCCCTGCCCTGCCCTGCCCTGCCCTGCCCTGCCCTGCCAGCTGCAGATGCAGGGGCAGTAACTTCAGTTCTAAATACCCAAAACAAGACGATCATTTTGAGTGAATTTGTGTAGTGATGCGTGCTGCGCACCCAGGCAGGTAATTTTCTTTGACTCATTAGGAGTACGGAATATATAACCAGAACAATTACGCACATGTATTCCAGGCGTGCCCACATAACCTAACTGCCTAGAGGTACAGGGCTTAACTTTGTTTTAGTGAACTCACATAGAGGGTGCGACGCCCCCTTGTCCGTGCAAGGGGCGGACAAGGGGGCGCAGCGCCCCATACGTTCCACCGCCCCTGCACATAGTTACAAAATGTGCTAGTACAGTGTGCTATAAAATAAAACATAGACAGCTTGGAATCATCTAGCTGGATACAGTATTTAAAGTGAAAACTTGTGTTGGCTACAGCTCAAACACCTAACACGAGCAATACATAGGTAATGTTTGCATATTAATATCACCAGTTTATTAGTGTATACCTAAGTTGAAAGCCTACATCTAGCCTTAGCCTACATGTACCTATATCACATATTTTTGGACGAGTTTTGCACAACATCTGCAACTTTGTTTATCTACATCCCTGCATAAGCATTAAAATAAATATGCTACGACAAATCTAGACAGCCTGATTATGATTTTCAGCTGAGTTGGGCAGGTGGTAGTATTTTTGTTTCTTCTTTCAATGTAGGTACACATTGTTGGGACGTCCGACTCGGTTTTCCTGCTATTCATCAGATATCTACTCCTGTGCTCTGTGTTGTCCAGCAACTGGCTACGCAATGGACCAGCGACGGTGCTACGCGGGCTGAGGCGAGGGCCCGACGCGGGCAGCCCGCGAAGATCCCGCGCCGAAGGTTACACCGGAAACATGGTGTCCCCGTGATGCGGGACCATCGCTGGCAGCGTACAGGGAGCCCGTGGAAGGCCTGGACGTGGGTAATCCGCACTGGTTCCATTTGGGTGGCCCACAGCGTCACCGCATTGATGACTATGCACGCACAATGCACAAAGGAGTAAACTGCTGTCGAGGACATGGTGCCTCCGGTCATTTTCTCGTCAGGAAACCACAGATGGATAAAAGCACGACGCAAGGGTGCGTCCATTTCATGCCAAGTTAGTGCGACTTTCTAGGAGGTTCACGAGCATAACTTGGAAATCGTCAAGGTCTTCGCCGCGACTCTCGCGGGCACGACTTTGCCAGTGGAAGCCGGATTTGCTGCAGCTTAGCGGCTGGCGTCAGCTGTCGTCTCCTCCGCCAGCAGCCCTTCAGTTGACCTCAGCAATCAGCTGCCGGCGGCGACGCCACGGCCAGGCGTTTGGCCAGCCGGAATTGTTACGGTGGAGCCTCGGCGAACGCCTTGCGAAACATGGCGGCTTGAACCTTGTCGCCCACGTTCGGCATCATGCTGTCACACATGGCAATCCACGTGTAAACATCGGCCCCGTCAAGAGCCGACAGCTCGACTCGGACCAACGCGTCCTGGCGCGCAGCGGCGACGTTCTATCTGCCCCACATTATTCACGCGTCTGGGTCACGCCGCCGCGGTCTTGTGGTCGTGCCTACACCGCCCGCACTTGTAGGTACGGCACAACACAGTCGGATACAAGGTGCGGAGGCTTATCCAGACACGAGCACATGGATTCACTCATCTGACTCCAGCAGTCAATGCATACCCAACGACTGAGACGACCGCTGCCACACTCTCCAACAATCAACTGCCAATGTTAGCGCACACTTTGCTAATTGTGCTACTTGTTTATTTATTGTTTCTATATGCATGCATTAATGAATGCATATCTTGGCATGCCTTCTCACATGATTTTTACGTTATATTTGTCTCATTGTTCTTCAATGCAGTTACAGGATGTCTCAAAATAAATGGAGCCCATTAGCATGGCAATATTTTGTTACTCAGAGAAGAAATAAATTAAAAATCCTGGATGATATGATATCTTGTTTTAAACCGAAGATTTGAAGTTTAGCTCAAAAGAGAGAGATATATATATATATATATTGCAGCCCATGTTCCAAATGGCCGTCGTCTCGCCTCAGACATACTTGAAGCCGGTGAGCGAAGTGGTGACCTTGACACATTCTTCCTTCTTGATGACACGAATCTTTCGAGCGATGGCCACTTTCAGTTCAGGATTGAGGATGATTCTCATTAAAATGGTCAAGAACCCCCAGATATAAAAATATGGGGGTTCAGATCAGGTGAACGCGGAGAACACTCGCCTGCTGATCAGCCGATCAGGAAATTGCTGGTCCAGCCACTCCATCGTGGTGTTAGCTGTATGTGGAGTTCCCCATCTTGTTAGAGCCATGGCATATCTCGATTTATGCCACGTTTCCAAAGGCCCCTCCAGAACTTGCTGAGCATCACAATGCAACGTGCGATGTAACTCCTTTGTGACAGTGACTGCCTCCTTGTCTGTCTTTAAACCAAAACGGTCCGATTATGCCATGTTTTGAGATGGCCACCTAGGACGTACATTTCACGGCGTGCAATGGCCTCTGTAGCACCTCCTTTGAGACTTGTGTGTCCCAAAACACGCTGTCCTTGCTATTGGCATGCCCACAGAGCAAGAAGTATACTTCGTCGTCGAACCAAGGATTATCAAGAAGTCAGGATCCTCTTCGATCTTGTTCTCGAACCACCGGCACGTCGCAGGACGTTTTGCCATGTCAGCTGGTGTGGGTTTATGCTTGATCTGGATTTTGTCTGGGTACAGGTGAAGATCCTTTATCAGGATTATTTGCGCTGACGCACGTGAAAGACCCAGCTCTTGGCTACGTCTTCGGATGGACTTTTCGAGCTCCTTGCTACAGAGGCTCTCACCGCATCCACATTGTCAGATCTTACAGTCAGCTTCCTGCCAGAGCTGGGTGTCCCTGCCTTCTCGTTGGGGTTGTTTACTGATCCAGTGGTTATAATTTTGTATCCAAGGATATATTTGGATTTTCTGGGGATTGCTGTTGAAATTGAACTTCATGCGAAATCTTGCTTACACCGTTTTGAATGATTTCGTCTCCAAATACGTAATGACACAAGTTTTTTCCTCCCTTGTCCAAGGCACTTTGATTGATTAGTTATTATGGTGATCCTGTCTTCAAGGCTGGAAAAAATGCAAAAAGAATATTAATTTCCGCAAAGTTATTAGCAGTGACCTGGTTTTGTGTATTTTCAGAAATCCCTGTATTTTATTTCCTTTACGATTTATGCATCCCTGTACGTAATCGCGTACCACGTGAAGTATATGTTGTGACGTCACCGTGTCGTGGGTATAGGTAAGCGGTCGGGTGAATCCACTGAACGCAGGGTTCGCTAAACCAGCTGCTTCCGTCTAGGTCGCTGAAGGTCCTGCATGTCCAAATCTCTCATGAGTGTCGCTAGTGGTGGATCACGTGTCCAGGAAAATGTGTCTAGCCATGTGCACATGGCTAGACACATTTTCCTTACATTTCCGCACACTTGTCGACATAGATTCAATATTTTCATGGGGAATTGCTCAAGTGGCCACTGACGAATACAGGTATGCTATTTGGGGAGAGGGCCCCTGGTGAAAAAGGTGTCCTGGGATTGGCGTTGTATCACCATGGAGCCATCGCGCCCTAGTTAGTAGGTACTACTTTGCGATTTGCGTGTGCATAGTCGCGATACCAATGCGGGCTGCCGGCGGTGGTTCCCTTTTCGGGGCCATCGTACTTCCCACGTGACCTTCGGCTCTGGATCTGCGTGGACCATGCCCAACTGGGACCAGTGCGGGCGGCCCACGTCCAGCACTGTCGTGGACCCATGGGCTGCCCGCGGCGGTCCCGCACCACGGGACCGCCGTGTTTCCGGTGTAGCTTCCGGCGCGGGATCTGCGCCGGCTGGCCGCGTCGGGCCCTCGCTTCAGCCCGCGTAGCACCGTCGCTGGCCCATCGCGTAGTCGACTGCTGGGTGGGCGTTATGCGGGCGTGCGTCACAGACCCTGCTGATGAAGGCCCACAAGGGGCCATCGCTGAAAGACTTGCATTGGGCCATCGCGGGTTTCTTGTGGGTCGCGTTACGCGCACATGGCCCTCGCCTGGCTGCGCGGGGCCGGAGGTAAGTCGATTCCGGTTTTAGTTCAGAAATATTCTGGCAGTGTCCCTCAAAACATGGAAATTAACACCAACATGAGAACTAAGGTAGGTAGGTATTTGTATGCCTACCTAGATTCATTTTAGTTAACTTGCTAGGTATCTACCTAGGAACGTATCTACTTGCTGCATCAACCACACTGTCATGTCCAAATTACACTGGCGCTTCGATGTAAGTGGGTGGGTATACTAATCTACTGAAATGTGTTCCATGTTCAAACTAGGTCATCCTGTTCTCAGCAGGTCGCAAAACCATACATCAATCAAATATCAAAGGAGAACACATTAAAAGGCAATATGGAGAACAACAATGCATACTCACACGTCACGGCCTCTCAAAGAGCTATTTATCGCGCATAGCCAGATCTCCCAGATATTGCGAATCGTCTGCGAAAGCTATTGTCCATTAAGACCAGTTTCAGACTATCTAGAGTTAATATTTGGCCGTCCCGGTAGCTCGGCAAATGAGGAAAAACCGGAGGGGGCATATATCTGCCCCCCCCCCCGGACGTGCGCGGGTTAAGAATGCATTTAGGTGTGTTTAATAGTACCCATTGAAAGGTGCTGTTGAGCTTTCCATCATGTTAAACCATTTTCATCATCGTTCCATCAACATATATCAGAAGCACTCTACCCAAAATGAAGCTTCAGGATCATGAACACTGGATAAACTGTTTACCCTGGTTTCCATTGAAAACTTTTTTAAAGAAGTTATCCTGAACCATTTGTATCAAAAGTCTAATACTGGTTCATTTTTTCCAAGGGTTCTTTTCCTCCAGGGTCAGTTCTGGGTTTTTAAAGCTGGGTAAGCCACTATAACTGCCACTCAGTTATATATTCTTTTTCTGTTACGAACATGGATAAGTCCATTTTTGAACTTACCCCTGCAGGAACACATAGGTGTTGGTTGGCAGAGGCACAGTCAAGGATAGGCGAGGTCCGGTTACCCTTAGCAACTAAAAATGCACCAGACTAGCTCGCGCCCTGGCGGGCCTCTGTAAAGTACGCGCACTGAAGGGGGGGCGGATTCCGCCGCCCCGAAGATCTCGGCTCCTATTAAGGTTAGAGCAACGAAATTTACAGGGTGGGTGGGTACGGTAATGAACTATATTGTATGTAAATTTCATGACCTTAGGTCAATATCTTCAATGTGAAATGATGTGAAAATGGCGAAATGTTCTGGTTTTGCGTGGGTTGGCTTGGCATTGCTATGGATCGCTGTGATTGTGTTTTAAATGCTCCAAAATCGACATTAATGAGGTTTTGGGCATTACTAATCATGCAATGCAGATGCCAGATCCGCTATTTGACCTCAGGTCGCCTATATAGGGACACTTTGTCAGGTCATTACCTGCTCCAGTTACCGGAACCGGGCTGCCCATCCGACTGCTCCGTTGGGCGGCTCGGTACAATCGGCTTGGCAAAGAAAGGAGTGAAATACATGAATAAAGTATGGAAACGCTTAGGTATACGACAAACAGTAGATTTTCGGATATGTAGGGAGCAACATGTAAAGTGACATCAATCGCATTCATTTGTATTTATGACATATAGACATAAAAGATTAGTGCAACTATGAGCCACAAGGGCCCTTCTTGGATGCACTCTGTGCACTGAACCAGTTGCCCACCAAATTTGTCAATCAGCCCTCCCTGTAATACTGAAAAGCAAGCCCTCTATTCTTATAATGATTGTCTATGCTGTTTTTAAAGATGTTCAGTGTGCTGCTACTGACAATGTTTTCTGGCAGCTGGTTCCAGTGTTTTACTACCCTGTTGGTGAAGAAAGTCTGCCTTAACCTTCTTCTGCTGTGGTTAACTTTAATTTTGAATTTATGACCTCTAATTGCATCATTTATGTTCAATTCAAACATTTCTCCAAGATATCCCCTCTCCAGACCATAGACAAATTTAAAGACCTCGATGAGATCTCCTCTCAGCCTTCTATGATTGCGACGAGACCAGAAAACTGGCGTCGGGTCCCTGGAACTACCCACCCGAAAAGTTCCGTCCGACCCGAAAAATCGCGTCGGAACTTCGACAAAATCGCACCGGAGCCACACAAATCGTGCTGGGGCCCCACAAATAAGCGTCATGAGCCCCAAATAAGCACAACGGAACCCTGTGAGTACAACGGAAGGCGGAAAATGAACAGGGCCCTCCAAAGCGCACCGAGGCTCGCAAAAAGCGACAGGACCTTAAAGCACGCATTGCAGCCCTAAATATATACACCGGAAGCTCTAAAAACACACTGGAAGTCCTCAAAGCACACTAGGGCCGTGAGACCGCATGAGGGTTTAACAAAACAGTCTGAGGCCCGCAAAAGCGACATGATTGAAAAAGAACAAATTGACCAGGCACTAAGTAAACACATCGTATTCAAAAACTCGCCGATACTTTGGAAAATCATGGGCGCACAAAACAGCAGCACGACCCCAAAAAGAAGCTGGGGGTCTAACACGAAGTGGCGGGCCTTGCCAGGATTGGGCTGGACCCCTCAAGCATATCCGTAGACGAAGAAGACCACAGCGAATAAAAATACAACACCGAGCCTGGGCCTCGGTTCGGTAACCAATCTGGGAATATATTTAACTAAAGATTAGTGCTCAGCGGGTATCCGGATTTCTTAGCGCCAAAAAAATGTGGAAGGAAGAGAACTAATCGTCGAATTTAGAATTATTCCAATTTTCCCAGCGAAACCCCATACGAACCACTAATTCACGTCAGGCATGGCGCGAAGTGGCACCAGTAAGCAAAGATGTAGACCTAGCAGAAGCCGTAAAATCGCACGAAATGTGGCGGATGCACCGAATGCGGCGGGTGCATGGGTGTCGACAAAAAAAAACATTTGTGGGGGGGGGGGCGATGTGTGCTGGACCCCCTCCCGCAACCAAAAACTTATCGGATTTCGCCCGCTATATTTTCAGACCTCAATAATTCTTATTTTTGTTTCACGATGTATATTTTTGTTTATTCAGCATCCTCGCCAATGGGAAAATCGTCCGGTAACAGGTGAAGTCACATAAGCAAAAGAGCAGTGCACCGTGCATGCCAACATAAAAACTGTGAGACGTAACATGCGACTACAGTGGCATACAGTGTACTCGGGTCCATCGTCATCGTCATCGTCGACGTCATCGTCATCGTCAACGTCACCGTCTCCCTCCCCTCACTCCAGACACCAACAAACTCACAACGACTTAAATAAAATATGTCTGCACCCATATGCAGGCTAAAACACACCGGCCTTGATGGAGTATCGGAGCACAACCGGCCTGAGCTGTGATGACGATGGGTGAAGGTATTTCCTTGGTGCCTAACACCAGGGAGGAACGAAGCCAACGTTTTGGTGGGTTGAGTTCAGGGTCGAGAAGTCCACTATCTAAACCTAATGTTTCTTTGCAGTACAAAATATGCTGGTTAACATCAACTAAGTTTTCTATGTAGCATGGTTATTTCTTTTTTATTCCTTAAGCTTTCTTATCTGCATAAAGTATATATTTATAATTTATAGCATAAAGTATATATTTCTATATCAGCACAGCATAGGTTATTGGGGGGCCCAAATCAACATTGGGGGGGGGGCGAAGATCAACATTGGTGCGGCCATGGCCCTCACAAAAGGTTACATATCGACACCCCTTGGCGGGTGTATACACGTGCACGAACGTTGGCGTAGTGGCGACCGAGTGCTATGAACTGGGATGCCTAAAATTGGACAATTTTACGCTTTTAAGTGATTTGTACAAGTGTAATTCCAGCAGCATGATGTAGCTTATCGCGTGATGTCAAATGGAAAAAAATATTTCAACAGGTTGGGGGAGTTAGGGTTGAAATTCTGTAATTAAGAAACGATGATGGCAGATTGGGGCCTGCATCAATTCACGATGTAACGGGTACATCTTCAACTGACAGCGAATATTGGAAAAACTTGGCAGTCAAACCAGAATCTGATTTGGATGTAACAGAAGTTATCAAAGTAACGTCACGAATTGATTAGTGACCAGCAGCTGAGTGCTACAAACATGATTCGTGACCAGCACGCGACTGCGATGAACAGTTCTGACAACAGTGAAGTGATCCTCACGAATTAATTCGTGAAGCAACGTTGATATCTTCCATTGCTTCCAAAGAAAATGTTTGCACCGCCAGCATGTCTCCCCTATATACATCGTTAGCTGAAGATGCGCCGAACATCATGAGAACGACTAGAGCAGTGGATATAAAGCGAAAAAGGGCTTAAAATGCGTGCTCCAGGTGAGGCTCGAACTCACAACCCCGGCATAACTCAGTACTGTCGTATAAGTACCGTGCGCTAACCGATTGCGCCACTGGAGCCGCCACGGACGCCGCCGTTATAGCGCGCCAAACTAAAGAAACGGAAATATCTATCATTTTTCATTCTGCTAGGTAGGTCCCACACTGCATATGATGCAGTTATCTACATCCTGTCATTTAGACTGCCGTTCTTTATTGTTTATTCATGGAAAGAAGCTTAAATATTGGTTCTTACCGACTTTCGGCCAACTGGCAGACAGCGTCATGGCAACGACGGTGCAGTCAGCTGGCTAAACTTCGCCAGTCGGCTCTGTCGCCTCGCCCGGCGGCCGCCCCGCGTTGTTTTCTGGTGTGCGTCGTGCAGTCCGGGTGCGGTTGCGCGTAGCGGATGGGAAGTGCTGTGCGGTGTATGCAGTGAACAATGCGAACATGACAGTTGGCTTTGCGATACTGAGCTTGGAAATGACTTGAGTAAGTACGGTTCAGGACGGATTGCTCTCTTGCGCTCTCCGGACCTTGGACGTACGACCGCGCTTGGATAATTCGTGATGATGGAAACGGTTAACGGGCGGTATTCTTTACAGCAGGACCAATACAGCCCGCATATCAACCGTGTGCTCAAAAGTTACCGCTCCTCAGCTATGGACAGTCTATCCGGGCCCCGTGAGTTTGCCCACTTCAAGCGTGAGTCAAACGTTAACGATGATGGCTGCTTGAAACAAAAAGGGACGTCCTGCGCATTGTCTAAACCAGTCACGCCCGTGCACGTGCCAAAGACTGCGCCGGAAAAACGCACATGTGAACAGCCATCGGAGGGGTCGGGAACTAAGACGAGCAGTGACAGTGACTCCCCTAGGGATTCGAGCCCTCGTCCGCCGCGCGTCCCGTTCCCGCTGCCAATTCTCTCCGCTCCCGATCAGGCCTGGGGCGAGGTTAGCGAGACCTGCTTGGAGGGCGAGACCATTTCTTGCTTCTCTGTGGGGGGCGAAAAGCGGCTCTGTCTCCCCCAGGTGCTGAACTCCGTGCTGCGAGGAGTCGGCATTTCACAAATCCACGGCGTTTGCGACGAGTTGCACATCTTCTGTTCCACGTGCAGCAAAGAACAATTGGATGTTCTGAAGAAGAGCGGGATCCTGCCGCCGAGCGCTTCGCAGTGCGGACTCATCACCAAGACTGACGCGGAGCGACTGTGCAGCGAGCTTCTCAACATCAGCGCGCCGCAGCTTCTCAAAACTGACTATGAGGTGTGCACCCCAAAGCAGCGGCTGGAGGTGCACCACAAGTGCTTCGGCAAGTGTCGCGGCATGGTGCGGATGGAACTGTACAGCTCGCGACCGGCGCGCTGCATCGAGTGCAGCGAGTGCCACGGTCTGTTCGCGCCCGCCAAGTTCGTGTCTCACACGCACGATAACCGCGAGACCAGGACGGTACACTGGGGCTTCGACAGCTCACAGTGGCGGAACTATCTGCTCCTTTGCTCTGACCAGGCCGCGCTGGAAGCCAAGGAAGCGCTCTTCAAGGAGTTCAAGAACAAGTTCGATGTAACGCTGAAGCGGAAACAGGTAAGCGACTCGGCAGTATGTGTTAAATAGCTCGGTTTGTTGCATAAATGGGTTTGATGTTCAGGTCGTCCAAACAGGCATGGTAGGCTGGTTACCTTGTTCATTTTCATTGACTATCTTTTATAGTGTACTTCTATCCGGATTCAGTAGCGTAGTAGCACAATTTCACGGACAGGTGGTAGCGCTGTGAGGCACTGGCTCACGATTGCTGATTTCGGAATTTTACAGGGGGAGGGGGAATGCATGACTGCAATGGCCGTGCCGAAATTGATTATGGAGGTACACTCCATGGGTTCCGGTATTAAATGTTGAAATTGTTAGGGGAGGGGAGCCAACATTGAGCCAACATCCAAACAAAGCGGCATTGAGCCAACAACACACAAAACCATGTTTTCCCCTCAAAAGCATATAAGACGACACCCCTACACTAGTGGATCTGGGGGAGGGGAGGGGCACGTGGCCGTAACCCTGCCTCCAAAGCCGATTTTTGTCTGCACTTTTGCGCTCAAGTGGTACTTCCTCGAAATCCAAAACTATTGTATTGTAATAATGTTGTCTGCTAGCTCACAACTTCATTGATTTGCAAGTTGGTTTGATTCCTCAAAATTACGATTTTCCGATTCACCTCTAGATATTACATTATATATAGAGGTAAATGGGTGTTCCTGGGAATCAAAATTGGTGCGCTACGTTTATTACTTAATCTGAAGCGTCTAAGTCTTAGGAAGGACAACACCGATGCTTAGCGAAGGAATATTTTAGCCATGAGCATAACTTAAGTTGAACGCTCCGGTCACGTTTTGCTTATGCAGCGTCCACAATGGTGTCGGGATATCATCATATACACGTAGCTTACGGTAATCAATTTCTGAAAATCATGAGGGAAGGTGGTGGGTAATGCATGAAGGCAATGGGATAACCAAAATCAATTTGGAAAGGGTCATAGGGCTCGTAAATGTACCACATGGACATCCATGTTTGTTTGTTTATTGGGTGGTTCACGACACACTATGCACATTCACGGCTAATGGCGCCGCCCACACTGTTTCGCCGGTGGGCCGCGGGATTGGGAAATGTCCCGAGCGGCGCTAGTGTCGAACCCTCGACACCCATGGCTTACCCCCTGAATGTCGGAGATTGGTCCACTTCTTTAGCCGGTGGCTCGTCTCTGCTGCACTTCCGTGTGAATTTAGTACTGTCGTCTGTGGTACCCCTTGCTGTCTTTGGCAACCTTCGCCCGACCTGCCGCTGTCTGTGGCACCCTTTTCCCGACCTGCCGCCGTCTGTGGCACCCTTCGCCCAACCTGCCGCTGTCTGTGGCACCCTTTACCCGACCTGCCGCTGTCTGTGACACCCTTTACCCGACCTGCCGCTGTCTGTGGCACCCTTCTCCCGACCTGCCGCTGTCTGTGGCAACCTTCGTCCGACCTGCCGCTGTCTGTGGCACCTTTCATACGACCTGCCGCTGTCTGTGGCACCCTTCTCCCGACCTACCGCTGCCTGTGGCACCCTTCACCCGACCTGCCGCCGTCTGTGGCACCCTTCGCCCGACATGCCGCTGTCTGTGGCACCCTTTACCCGACCTGCCGCTGTCTGTGGCACCCTTCGCCCGACATTCCGCCGTCTGTGGCACCCTTCACACGACCTGCCGCTGTCTGTGCCACCCTTCACACGACCTGCCGCTGTCTGTGCCACCCTTCACACGACCTGCCGCTGTGTGTGACACCCTTCGCCCGACCTGCCGCTGTCTGTGGCACCCTTCACACGACCTGCCGCTGTCTGTGGCATCCTTCACACGACCTGCCGCTGTCTGTGCCACCCTTCACACGACCTGCCGCTGTGTGTGACACCCTTCGCCCGACCTGCCGCTGTCTGTGGCACCCTTCGCCCGACGCTGACGTCTGTGGCACCCTTCGCCCAACCTGCCGCTGTCTGTGGCACCCTTTACCCGACCTGCCGCTGTCTGTGGCACCCTTCACACGACCTGCCGCTGTCTGTGGCACCCTTCACACGACCTGCCGCTGTCTGTGCCACCCTTCACACGACCTGCCGCTGTGTGTGACACCCTTCGCCCGACCTGCCGCTGTCTGTGGCACCCTTCACACGACCTGCCGCTGTCTGCGGCACCCTTCACACGACCTGCCGCTGTCTGCGGCACCCTTCGCCCGACGCTGACGTCTTCACCTGCGGTGTTATGGTTGTGAGGAACGGCGCCTTGATACCGGATGGGATGCCCGCGTACCTGCGCCGGGAACCACGTGCCCCCATCACAGATGGTGAATAGCACACGGACCGGTGTCCATCTAACGGCCACAACTCCCCTCTAACGGTCACAGCGCGAGGGGACAACATGCTGCCCGGATGAGATAGGTCGCCTTGTGGTGGTACTGACCAAGTTGTGAGAATAGGGTCCCGCACGACATTCGGGCCATTGGAAACCTTCCGCGAGAAGCTGACAAGACGAGCATAGGTGCTCAAAATCGAGCAGAGCAGCACACGGAGTGCAGTGCTGTCCATGCCTAGTGCATTGGTATAGGCAGTCTGCCTTCCTTGGTGTAGTAAGTCTGCCCCTAAAATTATCCCGCAACTTATTACATCACTTTCGGCGTTCCAACCGGGCGACAAAGGCGCTAGCGCTGGCAGTATCGCTTCAGACGCACGCCTGACGTCTGCGCGGTGCGTGAGCTGTCTGCATTTTGCCAGCGTCTTTTTTTGGCGACGATTCTGCATCGGCCGCGCTGCCTGCTCCATCTGAAAAACTGGCGGCATCAGTGGCAGTTGTCAAACTTGGATGTGAATGTAATTTGGCGTGGGCGCGGCTACACTACGTGTCTGCCGTCGGTCGTGGCGTGGGTGTGGCGAATTGGTAATTGCCGCTCCGGGTCTGGCCAGTGTACGGTGGGGAGTGGGCAATTGCACCATTTGTTCCGTGCGGTGGCGTCGGGCTTCCCAAGCCTGGCAATCGCCCGGCCAGATCGTTAACGGCCCTTGACTGATGCTGATGTGCTGTGTTATTTGATTTGATGGTCGGATCAGTAAGTTGTGGCTGGTGCTTTTGCGGGACATCTTCGGGATGTTGATGCGATTTTGTCGGCCGATGTCTGAGGTAGCTGCTCAGTTCGATGCCAGAAAGTCAATACTAAAAAACATCATTCAAGCTTACATTTAGTGGCGGCGAAACCGAGCCGTTTCGCCCCCCACTCTAACAATAACAGCACAATTTCGGATTAACCAAGTGCGCGGTCGAGTGAAAAATGGTTTCAAGAATGGCCTGTACATTAGTGTTAAAATACCGGTTTTTCGTAGGGTGTGAGATGGTGAAAAGTTTACAGTACGATGTCAAAATACGCTATGGAAGCGATGTTGCTCAAAATAGCTTTTGCGTGTTTGAAGCTCACTTGTAATCCAATTTTGTACTTGTTTGCTCATTGTTTCTTTTGCTATGAGCTGCCTAACTCAGCTAGCTAAAACAATAACGATAAATGTGCCTATGATATAAAATGGTAATGCATGATCGACCATACCATAGGCGATCCCCTTACCAGATATTTTGCGACGAGATGTTCGTGTCATGGTCGGTAATGGTGAGCTTAAGCATGGTGATGATAAATGAAATACTGTTAGAAAGCAGGCATGAAGCACTCGTCAAAAAGCACAATGTCGAAGATTCTTCTCAAGGGATGTTCTATTCATTGTTCGGAACTTGGTATAACCCATCTTAGTTCACGAATAATTTATAACTGCTGTGCATCTTCTCCTCCCCCTTAACTTTTCATGTTCAGCCACTTGTAGCTTCAAGTTAAGCAAAAGAGCAGTGAAAGAATGGAAAACTGGCGTCCCAGAAAATTGTCTTGAGGAAAATATGGTTCCAAACAAAAATTATTAATCACGCAAAACGGGACGTATAATGCATAACACACAGTTGGGAATATCTATCCTCGAACATCTTGAAAACGCAATGGCGAGGAAGAGGAGCGTAACATGTCGAGAGTGGATCTGATTCAGAGGAGCCCTGTGGGGTCAGGCTGGTAAACTTGCAGCTGAAGTGGTGTTGGCATGCAAAAGTCTGCCATTCTGGGGAACTTCGACCCGACTTGGCTGACCTACCACGCCAGGGGTGGGGGCACAGGCAAATCAACTGACGAAGAGCAAAAAGCAAGTAGAGGCCCTTTTCCTCACGCAGCCATAGATGCACCTATTGTAGGCCAATTTTCCCATATGACAGGTCATGATGCTCTAAATTGAGAGGTCATGGTGCCTATTGTGAAGCCAGAGAGGGCAGGAAAAGGCAGGCGATGAAATGTTGATGGCTGGTAAAGGACGGAAATGTATCCTGCCCGGCTATAGACAGCGGAACCTTTGACTCACTGGGCCGTGACTGTGAGTACCCCCTTCTCCCAACAAAAAAAGAACTCCGTACAGTTTGTCCTCCCTGCATGTCCATGTAGTTGCATTTCTTTGCAGCGGAGCTAGGCGGCTGTTGTGCAAGAGCTTAGTGACGAATTAGTCGGTCTTCCTCTCCTGTATGTCGTTTCTGAGAACATGGACGGACAATGGTATAAGGGGAAAACTGAAGATTGAAATAGGAGTGGCGTACGGTAGATGTGGAGTGCAGTGCACTGATTCAAGAAAACTGCTACAAGTTGTATGAAGACTAGAACAGTATATGGAATTATTTTTGACTTGCTTTAGTTTTTGTTCAACCGGGATGTGTGGATGGCATCTCAACTTATTCGTTGTCGGGGGAGCAGCGAGGATTTTCTTAACTGGGCGACCAATTAAATGTCACGAAACAGTTGCCGCGGAAGATTGTTGGTCTGTATGGTGAAGTTCGCAAAATGACTTGTTTGACGCAATTTTTTTCGTTTCTGAGGGGAGTGCCCTCCCCCCCCCCCCCCCCCTCCGGCTGCGCCTCTGCTGGTGGTATGTGTTGGTTCCTGGTCTGAAAGCCGAAGCTCAAGTGTATGACTTGGCACCACAACGGCGGTGCCAAGTCCAAAAGATTTGGCACTACCGTTGTGTGGAAAGGAAAACCTTTCCACTCGTATATCTTCTAACCGCGTGATTGCGAAAAAAAATACACAAATCCTACTCGAGGTTTTTTTTGGCGCATAAAGCTGAGAGGATCATATGTCGTGTGCACCATGCAGTCGCACCCAACAGTCGCTGGGAAACAAATTCCACTCGGCAAGCTGGATTTTAACCCGAGGCGCTGCGGTTGCGAAACATACGCGCTACTCAGCAGCCTGCCGGGTCCCGCGCTCGACACCGGCATAGCGCACCCGAACAGAGCCGTTCATGATGTGCTGGTCGTGGAGGCTCGTGCCTTCGCACCTAATCGAGCCCACCGTGCCAAACGTCAACGTCGGTGGTCGCCGTCAGCCCCGATCGGCGTCACAATGCACTCATCCCGGGGTGCGTAACGAGCGCGTGCGACCGGCCGGCCGGCCGTTACGGCGCGGCACGTCACACAGTGACAGTCGCTGACGCCGCTCAGTGGGCCGAGCTGGGCGTGGTTAGCTGGGCGCCGGGAAGCCTGCGGTGTGCCGGACGCGCCGCTCTGGCGGCCGTGGCTGGGGTGTCAGACGCGCCGAGTCAGCAGGCCAGCCCGGCCAGGCGTCCACCCGCACCCCGCTCATCAACGGCGCCGACGGCCGTCGGCTAGGTGCGTCGTCTCGGGTCAAATCGATGAAGCCCGCTCGGCGGCGGCATGCACGTGCGGCGGCGCCGACGATCGCCGCCGTCGGCGCCGCGGCTGTCGCTCGACGATCGGGCGCCCGAGGCGTCGGTCGGCAATGCGGGTGGGCGGCGGCGGCTGGCGCGCCGCCAAGCCGCCCGCCGGCCATTGTGGCGCGGACGCGACAGGGGCGGGGCCGGTCGGCCTGGCGGGGCGGGGTGTCGTCTGCGCGAGGCCGGCCGGCCGGCCCGACGTCGTGACGTCACGCCGGCCGCGTATTGATCGCGCCGCGGCGCGGCGACGGCCGTGCGTGTGCGTCGGCCGGCGGCCAGTGGCCCTCTGGCGCGGCGGGCGCCGGTCGATGGCGGCCGCGTGAGCAGCCGACCGGCGCCGTCTGCGCCGGCCGGCCGGCTCTGAACTTGACGCCGTGAACTCGGCCGCGCCGGTCGATACGGCGCTGACCGACGACCTGGCTGGCGGGCGGCGGCGCGTTGACCCGACAGCCGGGGGCGGTCGGCCAGTGTCGGTCGCCGCCGCCGCCGCCGACGGTGGCGGTCGGGCCGTCCCGAGTCGTGCGTGCCGCAGGCGCCCGCTGGCGGCAGTCTGCCGTTCCCACGAGAATCGGCCCACCTCGGCGCTAATTGGCGCCGCCCAAATCGAAGTGTTGCCGACGGTGGGGGGGGCGCCGGTGGCTGGCCGCTGCCACAGTGAACCACAACCGGGTCTCAAGGCCGGTCGGCAGCGTCGACGGACTCGGCGGCGGTCGGCAGCGGCCAGCCAGCTCCAGCCGGCGGCTATTTCGGCCGCTTCTCCGAATTGGTTTCATTTCGGCGGCGACGGTCCGGGCAGACTGGTGCAGGCTCCCGCGCACGGCACGTCAACGGCCGCCAGGATCGGTCACGCGGGCTTTTCTTCCGCTCGGTGAGCGCGCGCGCGCGCGCGCGCAAAAACGGCGGGAGTATTGACTGCGGAGCGAGGTCGGCGGTCACAAAAACAAAGCCTATCTGAAGGGCAGGGCCGTCGTCCGTCCTGCTGAGGCGACTGAAGTGGCGCATCGAGGTACCCGCCCCCGATGGGGTGGGGTGTGACGTTGGTATGCACGCGATGTTTGGGTGGTATGCCCTGCAGTCTGTCACAGTTTAGACAGCAGCTATCAAATGCGGTCGACCGAAGGGGAACGAACGAAACGGGCACGCGGCCGCAGATTTGTATCCAAGGTTGAACAGCTAATGCGTGCAAGGCCGACTATTCTGCAGCCGTGGCAGGAACCGTCGAATATATTGTGTCGGGGTACATTGCGACACCAGATCATGTTGCGTGGCTATGTCTAACTCATGATTTGCACCGTCAGTATGATTTTTGAAACTGGTAGGGCCAAAACTGCCCATACATATATATATATATATATATATATATATATATATATATATATATATATAATATATATATATCATGTTTTTTAGCTCATGTATGGCCCTCAGAGCTTAATATGCCAACCTAACCAGAAAGGATGGGGGGGGGGGGCGATGATTGGAAGGTCGGAGACCAACACTGGGCAACTTCTACCCGGGCATAAAATAAGCTATAAGCCATAGCATTTTCCCATGTTCCGTTTAGATCGTGGATTTGAAAGTGACGATTTGAAGATCTGGACATTATGAACGTCTTCCCGCTATCTTCCCAACCCCCAGCTTGCTATGCTGTGGCCAGTGTCTGTGTGTCCGCTATGGTCGCTCTTTGTGACTGAGTGGGCGATTGAGC
Organism: Imbricaverruca yamaguchii; assembly: GCA_034440575.1. NCBI lineage: Eukaryota > Metazoa > Arthropoda > Thecostraca > Neoverrucidae > Imbricaverruca > Imbricaverruca yamaguchii. The sequence goes on along the minus strand of JAOTOL010001356.1, from coordinate 108,490 downwards.
TGGTGTCGAGGGGTCTGGCACCGACACATGTCGGCAGACGGCGCAGATGTTGACTATGCTGGAGCTGTGCCCAGCTGCTGCTCAGAGCTGCAGATGTTGCTGGCGCCGGAGTTGTGCCTGGCTGCTGTTCAGAGCTGTAGATTACCGCTCATGCTCGAGCTGTGTCCGGCTGCTGTTAGTAGCTGCAGGTGTACACTATGCATGCATGAGATGCCAACATCGGCGGGCATTGGACTCCAGGCTTAGTTCCAGGAAATCTCGGAACAGTATATTGTTGCAGCGATCAATTATTGGTGAAATAGGGTGGAATACCCCGGGCACGTTCAGAGGGGTCACTAACCTTATCCAGGACACCTCCACGGTGACTGACGGTATCAAGGGCCTCGAAAAGGACGTGGAAGAACCCCCGGGAGGCATATCGGGTGACGTGAAGCAGGACACCCCGGGTGTCTACTTTTAGTTCTTGCAGCACGGCGAGGTCAGAGTTCGCAAGCACATTGACAAGCACATGGAGATGACCTTGAGCATGAAGGCGGTTGTTTCTGGTCCCCGAGGTGGATCGCGACGTCATTGAGAACGAGGAGCCGGTGGAGATCACGAACCACATACTTGGCTTCTCCAAGCACTACCCCGTGTCCCTCAAGTTCGTTGAGAGCTCGGTGGGGGCGAAGCTTCGCAAGGTCAAGTCGCAGGTGGGCGTGCTCATCCAGGGCGGCGGCGGCTGGAACGCTGAGAACGACCCCTGGAGTACTGGGACCGCCGCACACACTACGCGTACGGCGACGTTCCTGTTGCCCACGCACCCCACGGAGGCTTGCGTCGAGCGGGCATCCCACCAGGGACGCATCATGGACGACCTTCGTGACAGGCTCTCCGACGAGGCCTTGACGAAGGTGTGGTTCAGCTACAGTGTCCTAAAATATTGCACCATTAACGGGCTTTTTTTTTTTTTTTATTTTTTTTTTTTTTTCCTTCTTTTCCCTTTTTTTTTTTTTTTTTTTTTTTTTTTTTTTTTTTTTTCTCCCCCCCCTTTTTTAAAAATTTTAAAAAATAAAAAGGAAGGTTAAAATAAAAAAATTCAATTTAATTGTAAATTTCAGGCCACTTGGTCAATTATTTTACACTGTTCAGCTATTGCACACCCATGGAGCCCCACGAGTCCGATCGCATGAACAAGGAGCGCAACAAGAAGGCGAACGCCTTCGATATCGACGGCAACAGCGCCGAGAACGATCCGCTGGCTGTATTGGCCGTTCCATTCGTTCAGCCGGCTCTCGTACCGATCGATGAAGAGGACGAAGATAGCCTGCAGATCCTTGACGCCCAGTGAAGGGCAAGGACCACCAAACCGTTCTAACGATGTTTGCACTGTGCGGTTGTTTATTACGGTTCGGCCAAACGTGAAATCAAACGGCCAAATGTGGCCAAACGTAGGATTCTGTTTTCCAGAATCCTACGTTAATTACGATTGAAATGTGAAATTTACGTATTCTGGTTGCTATTCCGTAGGATTGCTAGACTCTTCAGGTCTGGTGAATTAACGCTGGAATGCACGAACAAGCTACCAAGCAGGTTGAACCATCGTCTGAGTTGTCAGATGGGACGGTAAAGTTTTAACGTGTGATTAAAAAAACTGAAAAATGAGCATATGTAATCAATTTAGCGCATGTACGAATCTGTAATCGTGGCCGGGTGGTTAACGGAGTTGATATATGCGTCCCACCAGCGTTCTAATCTTTGGACATGCATTTTTCAACAGCTCTCCTCCCCTTCCCCTCAGCCCGATAGCTGGGTCGGCTAACCGCCCTCTGCCGCTAGCCGATCGATCGGTGGTTAGCCGGAAGCCAGCCTTTCTGCAGCCTTACAATATATGTATTCATAATATAATATATTATATTATGTATAATATAATATATATGTATTCTCGAAAGCTGGTGTCACCATTCGGTGGTGGACAGTTGTATGGTGGCCTTCTCATGGTTGGTCACGGTGGTTGACACTCGCTCCCGGCCGCTCTCAGCAGGTCCGGCCACTCCTGTCCCATCCCAGTCGCTCCTGGCCACTCCAAGCCACTCCTGATCACTCCTAGCCGCTCCTGGCCACCCCCAGTCGCTCCCGATCGCTGCCGGTCGCTCCCGGTCGCTCCTGGCCGCTCCTGGTCACTCCTGGCCGCTCCCGGTCGCTCCCGGTCGCTCCTGACCGCTCCCGGTCGCTCCTGGCCGCTCCTGGTCACTCCTGGCCGCTACTAGCCACTCCCAGTCGCTCCCGGTCGTTCCCGGCAGCCGTCGATGATGGCGAGGTCGGTGTCTTTTTGTCGGCGAGTCGACATGATTAACGTCGGCCGGCCGCCCGCGATGACAGTCGCGACGGGCCAGCGCCGCGACTGCGCCAGTTTGGTAACTGCAGATCAATAGATGCACGACGTGTCCGGCTTCTGGCCGGACCGTGGAGCGGCCAGATACGGGCTGGATATAGCGCGCGCCGCCGTGAACCCGGCGACGCCGCGGCCAGTCGCCGTACAAGGCCGGCGTCGGCCGCGGCGCCGACTCGTTTTCACAATCACGGCTGGCGTGCCGGCGGTGGCGTGATGGGCGGATTTGGCGCCGACGGCCAGTGCGCCGGATTTGGCCGGCAGACTGATGGCCCCGGGCGGATCTGACACGGCGGGGACGGGTGGGGAAGCACGGGTTTGGCGCCGTTCCCCGGCGGATCTGGCGCTGACTCGGACGTCGCCGGGCGGATCTGGCGCAGACTCGGATATCTCTGGCAGGATTTGGTCCAGACTCGGATGTCGCCGGCCGGACCTGGCGCAGACTCGGACGTCCCCGCCAACTGGCGCTCGTTTGATTTCGGACGTGACGTTTGCATGGCGCGCCGCGGCCGGCTTTGACAGACATGCATAATTCATCGATCGTCTGCCGTTCGTCGTCGGCCGATGGGAGTCACCAGCCGCCTGGCATGCAAATCTGACGCCGGAGGAGGGCGTGGTGTCTGACCGGGCCTGTCCGAGGTCACGCCGCCGGCCGGCCGGCTGACCTGTCCGGCGCTGATGGCGGCGGGTGCTGACCCGAGGTCATACCGCCGGCCGGCTGACCTGTCTGGCCGATGGCCGGCCCCCCGGGCGGTGGGGGGGGGGGGTGACCCGAGGTCCTACCGCCGGCGGCTGACCTGTCTGGCTGCCTGTCTGGCTGACCTGTCTGGCTGACCTGTCTGGCTGGCCTGTCTGGCGCTGACGGCGGCGGGTGCCGACGGCATCATGTACGACAAAGTCGCACGAGAAAGCTGTGGGCACATCTGGTGCAGTCGGTGAGGTGCGATAGGGAACTTATAGGATAGGTGAGATGCCTGGCGAACTTGAGGTATAATTTGCGTCCTTCGCAGGGATGTGTAGTGTATCGTTCAGTTTGTTGCTGTTGAATTTGTTTGTTGGTTTGAATTTTCGTTACATTTCAGGCTGTCTTGTTGCGGTTTCTAGTATGCGTAAGAATGACGTCCGGTAAAACAGTACATTATGAAAATAGCGTCTGTTCCAGCTGAGTGGTCGCATTGAGTTAACATGCGCCCTGGCGGGCCTCTGAAGATTACGCGCACTGGATGGGGTGGATTCCGCCCCCCCCCCCCGAAAATATCGGCTCCTATCAAAGCTGGAGTAACGAAATTCGCAGGGTGGATGAGTTCTGTAGTGACCTCTATTTTGTGCAAATTTGCATGAACTTAGGTCAATATATTCGAGGTCAAATGAGGTCAAAATGTCAACATTTTCTGGTTTTGCGTGGCTTGGCTTGTCATTGTTATGGATTGCTGTGATTGCACTTCAATGCTTCAAAATGGACCTCAATGATGTTTTGGACATTACTAATGATGCAATACAGATGTTAGACCCGGTATTTGACCTCAGGCCACCTATGTAACAGAACTTTGTCAGGTGATTACATGATCCAGTTACTGAAACGGGCCGCCCGCCCGACTACTCCGACAACAATGACAGAGGGGACGAGTGGACTAGGGGTAAGTTGCTCGTCTCACAATCGTTGTGGGTTCGAGTCTCACCTGTCGCTACACTTTGCCCTCGACCAATCGGCGTGAGAGATTGGCGACGCTACATGACTTAACGGTCGATGTGGCGTAAACCAATAACCAACCAACCAACAACAATGACAGCAGGATTTCAGGATGTATAGGGATTAACATGCAAGGTGACATCAATCGCATGACAATCATTTACATTTATGACAACATTCCAGTTGACCATGTTTGGTTCCATTAACCTGCCGTGAACTTGACCTGACTTGACCTCGGTGACCTAACATGACTGTGAAACTATAAAGCATAACAATATACATCAAACAAGTCGCTAGTGTTGCCAAGAACACTTCTCTTTTGGCATTATACGGAAAGCGCATCAGCGCCGATTTTTGTGGTCTGGCGCTTGAATTTTTTAAAAACCTTAACGATCCCTAACTCGAAAAATGTTCGGCCGATTTCCCTTTTTCTTACTTTAAACAACGCGCCGGTCATTTCTAAGCAGGTACGCAAACAGTGGCGTATATCGCCCGGTACAATCTGGAGTTATGTACGAAAAACCGGAGGGGTGGGTGGATTTCGCCCCCGCCCCCCCCCCTCCAGGGCGCATGTTAAGACACGGCTGGTGGGATGAGATAATAGGTGTACCTAGACATGCGGTTTGCAACAGGAATGCATTAATGGAGAATAGTGCGTTTTCCCCTGCCTACCATGGCGATGCTACCATGACTTTGTGGCATGTTGTTTGGGTTAAGCTCGACTTCAACTTTACCAACTTGCGGCATGCAATGGATTATACCCCGGACGTACACAGAACTACGTTATGTGTACGCAGAAAACATCGCCGGCCTGATGCTAATTTATGTCGAGGTTGGGAGTTGGGCTCCAATAGTGCAGCACCTGTCGGGACGAGTTATGTCGCCCTTGATCTGCCGGTGGCCGCCGCAGAAGAAATGCTGGCAATGCTCGTCTGCCGGCCAGCCGGTAGGTCAGCATATGCAGCTCGTCAGTGCACATCGTGCCGGGGAGGTCGGCTACCGCAGCTGTGGCCAGACTGGTGAGGTGTCGCAGCTGTGGCCAGACTGGTGAGGTGTCGCTGCTGTGGCCAGACTGGTGGGCTGTCGCAGCTGTGGCCAGACTGGTGGGCTGTCGCTGCTGTGGCCAGACTGGTGAGGTGTCGCTGCTGTGGCCAGACTGGTGGGCTGTCGCAGCTGTGGCCAGACTGGTGGGCTGTCGCTGCTGTGGCCAGGCTGGTGGGCTGCCGCAGCTGTGGCCAGGCTGGTGGGCTGCCGCAGCTGTGGCCAGACTGGTGGGCTGTCGCTGCTGTGGCCAGACTGGTGGGCTGTCGCTGCTGTGGCCAGACTGGTGGGCTGTCGCTGCTGTGGCCAGGCTGGTGGGCTGTCGCAGATGTGGCCAGACTGGTGATCTGCCGCAGATGTGGTCGGACACTGGTGGCTGTTGACCGCGGCCCGTGTGCGGTGTTTCGTGTATATGTGGCTCGGTACCTTATCCATTATACCTTGTACAAAGTGACCACTCGTGACACTTCTGCGCTTCGCCAATTTCTATGATGCTAATCACGGCCGAGGTTGGCGATTGGAACGTGCACCTTTTGCCGTTGCCATGTGCACTGCCGTGTTATCTGGCCGTGAGTCAGACCGCCGTGAGTGGCGGCCGAGCGGCGACGTCTGGGAGGCCTGGATCACCACATTGCCAACACCGCCTGCCAAATGTGTAGCACCTCACGAAGCTACAGTCAACGTGCTACCGGCCGGCGCCGGACGGAGGGAGGCAGGGGCGTGCTGCCCCCCCCCCGTCTTAGAAGGGCAGCAGACGCCGGCCGGACGGCGGTCGGGTCGAGGCAGGGGCGTGCTGCCCCCCCCCCGTCTTAGAAGGGCAGCAGACGCCGGCCGGACGGCGGTCGGGTCGAGGCAGGGGCGTGCTGCCCTGCCACCATCTCAGAAGAGCAGACTCGGGCAGGCTGTGGCGTCTGGTGTTTGTGCAGCCCGCTCAGCTGGCGGCCGGCGTCGGTGGCAGTTGGTCACGAATGACCCGGATGCGGAGAGGCCGTGCGCGGCCGTTGAGCCGGCTGCGCCGTGGAGCCGGTTCCCGTTTGGCGGGACGGTTGACCTGTCGACCTGACCTGGCGGGCGTCGCAGCTGCCGACCGTGGCGGGTGCGGCTCGCTGGCAGCTGGAGCCGAGTCGCCGCTCGCCGGTCGGCTGATGTAGCTGCCGACCGTGGCGGGTGCGGCTCGCTGGCAGCTGGAGCCGAGTCGCCGCTCGCCGGTCGGCTGATGTAGCTGCCGACCGTGGCGGGTGCGGCTCGCTGGCAGCTGGAGCCGAGTCGCCGCTCGCCGGTCGGCTGATGTAGCTGCTGCGTCCGCCGGCATCCGCGACACACACATCTGGCCGTGCAGCGTCGCATCAGAGGGGACGAGCCAGTCACGGCGTCCTCGGCCGTACCCTGGCCCGCCGGCAGTTCGTGAAGGGTGTCGCTACCGCCTCAGACAACACGCCTCGCATTGTCTCCAAGGTGACAGCCCAAATCCGGAGCGGCGTTTTCTTGATGTCACGATATTGCCGTCATACCGTCACGATGTGTGAAGGACACATGGATCGTCGTGGGGGGCGAGGGGCGAGCGACAGTTCTCCTCCGTCGCGCAGCGTGGGGTCGTCCGTTTTCCGAGCTTCCTGTTAAATCGTCCTGAAAGTCGTTTGGAGTCTGGGCGGAGATTTATGCTTGATGTGTCCGGTCGGCCGGCCGGCCGGTTTGTTTTTCCGTTGTACGGGCCGTCCCAGATGCTCGTAACTTTGCCGCTCTGACGGCCGACCACGCAGGCCGGCCACCGCGGCGCGTGGAGCCATTGGGTCCGTCGGCTCCGGGCCGGATCTGTCGGCTCCTTGTCGGGGTCTGTCGACTCCGGGCCGGGGTCTGTCGGCTCCGGGCCGGGGTCTGTCGGCTCCGGCCAGGGGTCTGTCGGCTCCGGCCCGGGGTCTGTCGGCTCCGGGCCGGGGTCTGTCGACTCTGGGCCGGGTTTGGCGGCTCCGGGTCCGGTCCATCGACTCAGGGCCTGGGTCTGTCGGCTCCGGGCCGAGTCTGTCGGCTTCGAGTTTGGATCTGTCCGGTCTGTCAGGGCCTGGCCGGGTCTGTCGACTCAGGGCCGGTGTCTGTCGACTCCGGGCTGGGTCTATCGGCTCCGGGTCGGGGTCTGTCGACCCAGAGCCAGGGTCTGTCGGTCTAGGCCTGGATCTTTCGGCTCCGGGCCGGGGTCTGTCAGATCCAGACCGCGTCTGTCGGCTCTGGGCTGGGGTCTGTCATCTGTCGGCTCCGGATTGGGGTCTGTCGGCTCCAGGCCGTGTCTGTCGGCTCCGGGTCGGGATCCGCCATCTCCGGGTCGGGATCCACCAACTCCGGGTCGGGATCCGCCAGCTCCGGGTCGGGATCCGCCAGCTCCGGGTCGGGGTCTGTTGGCTCAGGTCGGGGTCTGTTGGCTCCGGGTCGGGATCTGTCGGCCATGTAGTGTGCGCAGGCTGGCTTGTGCCTGTAAGCTACCAGAAGCTGGCTAATGAACAAGTGGTGCTAATGCTCCCTAATAGCTCGATTTGGGATAAGTCTGTGGAACAATACCGCTGGAAAAATAAGTACAGCATACAGCGCCGGTCACGATTGCATTGTTCGGTGAGCCATGCGAGAGTTGGTTATCTGATAACGTTACAACTGAAAATCCCACATTACAACCCAAAATCCCACATCCCACAGGACGTGATGACAGCATAGCCTTTTTCGGGGGAGGGGGTAGAACAATCGATCTTTGCCGTCGGTCGGCACGTGTTTCGTTGATTCCATCGCTTCGAAAGGCTCCCAGCTGGCAACAGGCTGGGCAAGGGGCCAAAATGAACAAGACGGTAGGTGGGAAGCTCAAATGCCTTTTATATTATCCTTTTATTATGTGCTCAGCGTAAGTTTATCAGTATCGTTGAGCATGGTTTCCATGTAAGACCATTTGATTGATGATTACAGTGATGAAGCACAGGTGTTGTGGTGTGTGAGTGCGGAGGCAGGTGGTGTGACGGCTGGATTAGCCAGCTGGCTGGGTGTGCTGCTGCTGCCCGGGTGTGCTGCTGTTGCCGGGCAGACCTGTCGCGCTGCTCAGCTGATGTCGTTGTGTTGTAAACACAGACGCGCTCACCACCGGTGGTGCCGCCGCACAGACACAGCCACAGGCGCGGACACTGCGCCAACACACCCAGCGCAGTTGTAGCTGGGGCTCAGGCACAGACACAGATACAGACATTGGGCCAACACACCCAGCGCATTTGTAGCTGGGGCTCAGGCACAGACACAGATACAGACATTGGGCCAACACACCCAGCGCAGTTGTAGCTGGGGCTCAGGCACAGACACAGACATTGGCCAACACACCCAGCGCATTGTAGCTGGGATAAACATTGGGCCAACACACCCAGCGCATTTGTAGCTGGTGCTCAGGCACAGACACAGATACAGACATTGGGCCAACACACCCAGCGCATTGTAGCTGGTGCTCAGGCACAGACACAGGTACAGACATTGGGCCAACACACCCAGCGCATTGTAGCTGGGGCTCAGGCACAGACACAGGTACAGACATTGGGCCAACACACCCAGCGCATTTGTAGCTGGGGCTCAGGCACAGACACAGATACAGATATTGTGCCAACACACCCAGCGCATTTGTAGCTGGGGCTCAGGCACAGACACAGATACAGACATTGTGCCAACACACCCAGCGCATTTGTAGCTGGGGCTCAGGCACAGACACAGATACAGACATTGGGCCAACACACCCAGCGCATTTGTAGCTGGGGCTCAGGCACAGACACAGATAGATATTGTGCCAACACACCGAGCGCATTTGTAGCTGGGGCTCAGGCACAGACACAGATACAGACATACACACCCACCATGCATTTATTTAGCTGGGGCTCAGGCACAAAAAAAAAAATTTTGTCCAACACACCAGCGCATTTGTAGCTGGGGCTCAGGCACAGACACAGATACAGACATTGCGCCAACACACCCAGCGAATTTGTAGCTGGGGCTCAGGCACAGACACAGATAGATATTGTGCCAACACACCGAGCGCATTTGTAGCTGGGGCTCAGCTCGCGCATCCGGCTGACAGCCTGCACAGGCACACCGCGACCTACGGCTGACAGCCTGCACAGGCACACCGCGACCTACGGCTGACAGCCTGCACAGGCACACCGCGACCTACGGCTGACAGCCTGCACAGGCACACCGCGACCTACGGCTCACCCCACAGGCACACCGCGACCTACGGCTGACAGCCTGCACAGGCACACCGCGACCTACGGCTGACAGCCTGCACAGGCACACCGCGACCTACGGCTGACAGCCTGCACAGGCACACCGCGACCTACGGCTGACAGCCTGCACAGGCACACCGCGACCTACGGCTGACAGCCTGCACAGGCACACCGCGACCTACGGCTGACAGCCTGCACAGGCACACCGCGACCTACGGCTGAAGCCTGCACAGGCACACCGCGACCTACGGCTGACAGCCTGCACAGGCACCGCGACCTACGGCTGACAGCCTGCACAGGCACACCGCGACCTACGGCTGACAGCCTGCACAGGCACACCGCGACCTACGGCTGACAGCCTGCACAGGCACACCGCGACCTACGGCTGACAGCCTGCACAGGCACACCGCGACCTACGGCTGACAGCCTGCACAGGCACACCGCGACCTACGGCTGACAGCCTGCACAGGCACACCGCGACCTACGGCTGACAGCCTGTACAGACACACCGCGACCTACGGCTGACAGCCTGCACAGGCACACCGCGACCTACGGCTGACAGCCTGCACAGGCACACCGCGACCTACGGCTGACAGCCTGCACAGGCACACCGCGACCTACGGCTGACAGCCTGCACAGGCACACCGCGACCTACGGCTGACAGCCTGCACAGGCACACCGCGACCTACGGCTGACAGCCTGCACAGGCACACCGCGACCTACGGCTGACAGCCTGCACAGGCACACCGCGACCTACGGCTGACAGCCTGCACAGGCACACCGCGATCTACGGCTGACAGCCTGCACAGGCACACCGCGACCTACGGCTGACAGCCTGCACAGGCGCACCGCGACCTACGGCTGACAGCCTGCACAGGCACACCGCGACCTACGGCTGACAGCCTGTACAGACACACTGCGACCTACGGTTATGGTCGGTATGCGGAGTTGGCCCGCCGGCTATGGTCGGTGTGCGGAGTTGGCCCGCCGGCTATGGTCGGTGTGTGGAGGCTCCCACTGTGACTGGCCGTCCCAGAAACTGCGGCGAGTGATACAGGACGTGGTCGGTCGGTGCAGCGAGTGATACAGGACGTGGTCGGTCGGTGCAGCGAGTGATACAGGACGTGGTCGGTCGGTGCAGCGAGTGATACAGGACGTGGTCGGCCGGTGCAGCGAGTGATACAGGACGTGGTCGGCCGGTGCGGCGGGTGATACAGGACGTGGTCGGTCGGTGCAGCGAGTGATACAGGACGTGGTCGGCCGGTGCGGGGGTGATACAGGACGTGGTCGGTCGGTGCAGCGAGTGATACAGGACGTGGTCGGCCGGTGCAGCGGGTGATACAGGACGTGGTCGGCCGATGCAGCGAGTGATACAGGACGTGGTCGGCCGGTGCGGGGGTGATACAGGACGTGGTCTGTCGGTGCCAGCCGTTGACCTTGGCTGGTGCATTGCCAGTGGAGGTGGTAGAGGTTGTCACGATTCCACTTCACTTGTCCACCTGTCCGCTGTCTGTGTGTAATCCCCATACGAACACCGCCGTCTACACACCTGTATGCAGCCTCCGGCGTTGGCCGACACTCGGCGATTGAGCCTCCGTTAGTGGGGTGCAGCAGACGCGGCCTCAGCCTTAATGGCCAATCGGTTATGGAGCAGATGATAGCGCTGCCTTCAGGAGTGACCTGTATTCCGCCGACCACGCCCAGTCCTACTTTGCCACCTGTGTGACCTGCTTTATTCCATCGAACACTTTTTAAAGCTAATATTCCCCATGCATACTTTGCAACGTCACCCAATTTCTGCTTACCTCGCGAAAATCACATGCTACGGTCGTTGCGCACACTTGTCGGCGATGAACACCCGGTCCTCTATTCGAAGTTAACAGCCACCATTCTCTTCACTCTCGCGTGGCATACACATATAGATTGTTTTCCAATTGATAGGCAGGGACTTATCCAATTTGGCAACACGGACAGTTGTCCTTAATATTGCGCTTGATTTTCTTTCACCTCGGGATTTTCCAAAGAGCTTGGCTTTTTCCTTCGGGTTTTTCCGAGCTTCGGCTTCAAAGTTCACCTGCACATCCCAGGTTGAATCCGGGCGTCCAGGGCTCGCCCTGGACGACCCCATCGACTCTGGCCACCGTCCAAATGTACTGTCACGTGTCATACATGTGCTGTACGTCTTGTGTAGACTTGAACTCTACTTAACTGCGTTTGCCACCAGTCGTCTCATCTTTTCTATCCTGCTTGACCGGTACCGGATGTGACATCAGCCGGTTTAACGTAACTTTTCGTTGTCGTAACGTGTCTCTGGCAGATGACGCTGCGATCGCTTAAATAAAAATATCGTGAGTGTTGTTAGACGTGAGCTGTAGGCCGCCGTGTTTTGAGGAGGCCGCCCTGGGACGCGGTTAGGCCGCCCTGGGATGCGGTTTGTACGTCGGCGACTCCGACTGGTGCGCTGCGTCCTGCTCCGACCATCGTCAGTTGGTAATGGTCTCCTGGCCACACGGCGGCACAGCATCGCACAGCGGCCACACAGCATCGCACAGCGGCCACACAGCAACACCATACAGCGGCCACACAGCAGTACCACCCTGCGGCCACCCGTATGTCGTTTCGTGATTGATTGATTGATTGATTATTTGGGCTGAGAGACGCGTCAACTGCTACTGGTTATGTAGCGCCCCTGTCGATTCGTGCTGTCCGTGTTTGCGCCGGGAGTCTAAGCCAAATATATGGTCAGACCAGACCTAGACAAACGCCAGTTGGTCCGTTCCGGTGGTGATGGTCTAGTTCGGTGGTGGGTCTGGTATGGTGGTGACAGGATCTGGTCCGGTGGTGACCTGGTCTGGTCCGGTGGTGTCCGGGTCTGGTCCGGTGGTGACCGGGTCTGGTCCGGTGGTGACCGAGTCTGGTCCGGTGGTGTCCGGGTCTGGTCCGGTGGTGTCCGGGTCTGGTCCGGTGGTGATGGGGTCTGGTCCGGTGGTGACAGGGTCTGATCCGGTGGTGGCCGGGTCTGGTCCGGTGGTGTCCGGGTTTGGTCCGGTGGTGTCCGGGTCTGCTCCGGTGGTGCCGGGGTCTGGTCCTGTGGTGACCGGGTCTGGTCCGGTGGTGTCCGGGCATGGTCCTGTGGTGACCGGGTCTGGTCCGGTGGTGACCGGGTCTGGTCCGGTGGTGTCCGGGTCTGGTCCGGTGGTGGCCGGGTCTGGTCCGGTGGTGTCCGGGTCTGGTCCGGTGGTGACCGGGTCTGGTCCGGTGGTGTCCGGGTCTGGTCCGGTGGTGACCGGGTCTGGTCCGGTGGTGACCGGGTCTGGTCCGGTGGTGTCCGGGTCTGGTCCGGTGGTGGCCGGGTCTGGTCCGGTGGTGTCCGGGTCTGGTCCGGTGGTGATGGGGTCTGGTCCGTGGTCCGGGTCTGGTCCGGTGGGTGGTCCGGTGGTGCCGGGTCTGGTCCGGTGGTGACCGGGTCTGGTCCGGTGGTGGCCGGGTCTGGTCCGGTGGTGACCGGGTCTGGTCCGGTGGTGACCGGGTCTGGTCCGGTGGTGGCCGAGTCTGGTCCGGTGGTGACCGGGTCTGGTCCGGTGGTGTCCGGTCTGGTCCGGTGGTGGCGGTCCGGTGGGACCGGGTCTGGTCCGGTGGTGTCCGGGTCTGGTCCGGTGGTGGCCGGGTCTGGTCCGGTGGTGCCGGGTCTGGTCCGGTGGTGCCGGTCGGGCCGGGTCTGGTCCGGTGGTGCCGGGCTGGTCCGGTGGTGTCCGGGTCTGGTCCGGTGGTGTCGGGTCTGGTCGGTGGTGAGCCTGGTCCGGTGGTGACCGGGTCTGGTCCGGTGGTGTCCGGGTCTGGTCCGGTGGTGGCCGGGTCTGGTCCGGTGGTGGCCGGGTCTGGTCCGGTGGTGTCCGGGTCTGGTCCGGTGGTGGCCGGGTCTGGTCCGGTGGTGGCCGGGTCTGGTCCGGTGGTGGCCGGGTCTGGTCCGGTGGTGTCCGGGTCTGGTCCGGTGGTGTCCGGGTCTGGTCCGGTGGTGACCGGGTCTGGTCCGGTGGTGGCCGGGTCTGGTCCGGTGGTGTCGAGTCGGGGTGGCCGGGTCTGGTCCGGTGGTGTCCGGGTCTGGTCCGGTGGTGGCCGAGTCTGGTCCGGTGGTGGCCGAGTCTGGTCCGGTGGTGGCCGAGTCTGGTCCGGTGGTGGCCGGGTCTGGTCCGGTGGTGGCCGGGTCTGGTCCGGTGGTGGCCGAGTCTGGTCCGGTGGTGGCCGAGTCTGGTCCGGTGGTGGCCGGGTCTGGTCCGGTGTGGCCGGTCTGCCCGGTGGTGTCCGGTGGTGTCCGGGTCTGGTCCGGTGGTGTCCGGGTCGGCCCGGTGTGTCCGGTGGTGTCCGGGTCTGGTCCGGTGGTGTCCGGGTCTGGTCCGGCGGTGACCGGGTCTGGTCCGGTGGTGGCCGGGTCTGGTCCGGCGGTGACCGGGTCTGGTCCGGTGGTGGCCGGGTCTGGTCCGGTGGTGGCCGGGTTGTGTGGCCGGTCTGGCCCGGTGGTGCGGGTCTGGTCCGGTGGTGTCCGGGTCTGGTCCGGTGGTGACCGAGTCTGGTCCGGTGGTGTCCGGGTCTGGTCCGGTGGTGACCGGGTCTGGTCCGGTGGTGGCCGGGTCTGGTCCGGTGGTGTCCGGGTCTGGTCCGGTGGTGTCCGGGTCTGGTCCGGTGGTGGCCGGGTCTGGTCCGGTGGTGAGCTGGTCCGGGTCTGGTGTCGGGTCTGGTCCGGTGGTGGCCGGTCTGGTCCGGTGGTGTCCGGGTCTGGTCCGGTGGTGACCGGGTCTGGTCCGGTGGTGTCCGGGTCTGGTCCGTGGTGTCGGGTCTGGTCCGGTGGTGTCTGGGTCGGGGTCTGGTCCGGTGGTGACCGGGTCTGGTCCGGTGGTGTCGAGTCTGGTCCGGTGGTGTCCGGGTCTGGTCCGGTGGTGGCCGGGTCTGGTCCGGTGGTGGCCGGGTCTGGTCCGGTGGTGGCCGGGTCTGGTCCGGTGGTGACCGGGTCTGGTCCGGTGGTGTCCGGGTCTGGTCCGGTGGTGTCCGGGTCTGGTCCGGTGGTGACCGGGTCTGGTCCGGTGGTGGCCGGGTCTGGTCCGGCGGTGGTGTCCGGGTCTGGTCGGTGGGTGGCCGGGTCTGGTCCGGTGGTGGCCGGGTCTGGTCCGGTGGTGGCCGGGTCTGGTCCGGTGGTGCCGGGTCTGGTCCGGTGGTGCCGGGTCTGGTCCGGTGGTGCCGGGTCTGGTCCGGTGGTGCCGGGTCTGGTCCGGTGGTGGGGTGGCGGGTGGTGGGGTCTGGTCCGGTGGTGACCGGGTCTGGTCCGGTGGTGACCGGGTCTGGTCCGGTGGTGATGGGGTCTGGTCCGGTGGTGACCGGGTCTGGTCGTCCGGTGGTGATCCGGGTCTGGTCCGGTGGTGACCGGGTCTGGTCCGGTGGTGGCCGGGTCTGGTCCGGTGGTGACCGGGTCTGGTCCGGTGGTGACCGGGTCTGGTCCGGTGGTGTCCGGGTCTGGTCCGGTGGTGGCCGGGTCTGGTCCGGTGGTGGCCGGGTCTGGTGGCCGAGTTGGTCCGGTGGTGGCCGGGTCTGGTCCGGTGGTGTCGGGGTCTGGTCCGGTGGTGGCCGGGTCTGGTGGTGGTGGCCGGGTCTGGTCCGGTGGTGGCCGGGTCTGGTCCGGTGGTGACCGGGTCTGGTCCGTGGTGTCCGGGTCTGGTCCGGTGGTGACCGGGTCTGGTCCGGTGGTGACCGAGTCTGGTCCGGTGGTGTCCGGGTCTGGTCCAGTGGTGACCGGGTCTGGTCCGGTGGTGTCCGGGTCTGGTCGATGGTGACGGGTCTGGTCCGGTGGTGGCCGGGTCTGGTCCGGTGGTGACGGGTCTGGTCCGGTGGTCTGGTCCGGTGGTGTCCGGGTCTGGTCCGGTGGTGACCGGGTCTGGTCCGGTGGTGACCGGGTCTGGTCCGGTGGTGACCGGGTCTGGTCCGGTGGTGACCGGGTCTGGTCCGGTGGTGTCCGGGTCTGGTCCGGTGGTGTCCGGGTCTGGTCCGGTGGTGGCCGGGTCTGGTCCGGTGGTGGCCGGGTCTGGTCGGTGTGGCCGGGTCTGGTCCGGTGGTGGCCGGGTCTGGTCCGGTGGTGGCCGAGTCTGGTCCGGTGGTGGCCGGGTCTAGTCCGGTGGTGTCCGAGTCTGGTCCGGTGGTGGCCGGGTCTGGTCCGGTAGTGTCCGGGTCTGGTCCGGCGGTGACCGGGTCCGGTGAGTGGACCCGCCTGTGCGCCCTGCGGGAGCCCCTGCGAGAGCCCCTGCGGGAGCCCCTGCGGGAGCCCCTGCGCTGAACGCCGCGGTCACGGCCAACTGTACGGCCGCTGTTTGTTGATGCTGAAATGTCGTCGGAGCGCAGTGGAGGGGGCTGCGGTGCGGACGGTGCGGTGGTACGGCCGTATATTCTCCAGCCTTGGTGGCGTCTGCTGGCCGGCGTCTGCTGGACGGCGTCCGCCTGGCGACAGCCAGACTGCAGGCCCAGCACACGGCGAGCGCTGACCGTGCGGCCGGCTACCGGCGCCGCTCCACGACAGGCCCGAGCGATGACAATCTTGCAGCCAAGGCCTCGCGTCGTTTGTTGTCAATAAGTTGGCGTTGATTGGCGGCTGGGCGCGCGGTAAGCCGCCGGTGGTGTGTCGGCGAGCGTGTGTCTCTGGCCGCTCGGTGGCGGTGGGAGGTGTGTCCGCCGCCTGGACTGCGCCGGCTACCGGCAACCGCTCGGCTCGACCGTGGCGGCCGCCGCAGTGTGGCAAATCAGCCGACGGCGTTGTCAATTGGCATAGTTTTCTGTTCTGCAGAAATTGCTGACGATGTCGACTGGTGTGTTTGTCTTTCAGGCGCAGGCTGCCGTGATAGGTAACGCGAACTCGACTGGGTTTAAGCAGAACGCGGTGTATTGTTGACCATGCTTTAGAAGGTTTTCCTGCCGTTCTGAGCTAACAAATCCGGTGACTGATTGCCGTGTGCGGGGTGGGGGGTGGGGGTGCAGTCCGGCGAGTTTGCTACCGACTCTCAAGCCGTCAACAGCTGCGGCGGCTCCCCTGGCTGGCCGATAATTGTTCAATTGAGTATCAGACACAGACACACTTACAGACAACAATAAAGATACGTACACGTACGCACACATATATGCACACACATACGCACATGCAATATATGCATATATATATATATATATGTGTGTGTGTGTGTGTGTGTGTGTGTGTGTGTGTACATGTATATACATCCACTTATTAGGTGACAAAACGTTTATTTGCTACAAAAACCCAACCACGACATTGCGCGTGCCAAAAAGAAATATCACACTGGACCGCTGACCACCTAAACAAGGACATGTCATCAATCATCAATCCAAGTGCATATTGGGAGACGGTGCGCTTCCTCCCAACAGTGGACATGCAGCGGCTGAACACGACCTCAAGATACCTGCCCGCCACCACCAGCCAGAGTCGTGAGGAGAGCGTGACCTCCGGCGCCCGCCCTGGTCCGCCCCGGGCGCCTCCTGACCTCCGCCGGCCGCCGCCACACCTCGCGCCCGCGGCGGCCGCTGCGGCGCCACCTTCGTGACGACTTTTTGCGTCGTCAGCCGGCTGACGTCATCAGACGGATGACGTCAGTCTCGGCGGGCGCGGAGGGCACTGGCCTCGCCTCCACACACTGGCTGCGCTGAATGTGTGGTCGCCTGCCGACGGCGGTGGTCGGTGATGGTGGTTGTTGGTTTTACGACACGTCGACCGTTGAGTCACGTAGCGTCGCCAATCTCTCACGCCGATTGGTCGCGGGCGAAGAGTGGCGACAGGTGAGACTCGAACCCACAATCTTTCGATTGCGAGACGGGCAACTTACCCCTAGACTGCTCGTCCCCTACGGCGGTGGTCTGGTCACGAGCTGGCGGGGTCTGTCACGTGCTGGTTGAGTTCGACCGAACAAACAGCGCGACCGCGGCCTAAGCACGGTCGGTGATCTCAGCACTCAGTTTTAGCTTAGCGCAAATCAATGTTTTCTCTTCATTGGTCGTAATACTAGGGAAGCAATCAAAAGCTGGTTCTTCACCCAGTGATGTTCTTTTCTTGCACATTTTAACGGGAGCAAATCTTCCTTGGTGCATATTATGGGGAAAGGTTTTCTTGACAAAGTTCATCATTTACTTCATGCAAGGGATTGTATATATTACATGCTTGTTTAGTAGCATGAATTCAGCATCTCACGTGGATTTGCTATAATTGGGTACAATTATACAAATGCACGATTGCGTATTGTGTCGTATGCCTGCAGTGCCGGGCGGACGGGCCGACTGGCAGCGGCACGACTTTGTGCCGGACCGGCAGCGGCACGACTCTGTGCCGGATTGCGCGGTGGATTTGCTGCAGCGGGCCGGCGCGGCGCTGATTGCGACCGATGGCGCGCCGACCGCCAGAGCAAGTGCCGCCGCCAGCAAGTGTACCATCACGACATTGGCCAGCTGGCGACTGGTGTAGCCGCCGCAGCGATACCATCGCGCGCGGAGCCGGCCGACCCGCCGGCCGGGCTGGGCTGTCTGACGGCGGCCCACGCCAGCCGGGCATCACTGCCGGTCGAGCGGCCAGACCGGGCAGGCTGGGTAGGTCGGCCAGGCCACACCAGCCTGGGATCACTGTCGACTGAGCGGCCAGACCGGGCAGGCTGTCTGACGGCGGCCCACACCAGCCGGGCATCACTGCCGGTCGAGCGGCCAGACCGGGCAGGCTGGCCCCCCGTCCTGGTAGTCGGCCGGCCCACGCCAGCCGGGCATCACTGCCGACAGAGTCGGCGGCCAGACCGGGCAGGCCTGGCCGGCCGGGAAGGACGGGCAGGCTGTCTGACGGCGGCCCACGCCAGCCGGGCATCACTGCCGGTCGAGCGGCCAGACCGGGCAGGCTGGGTAGGTCGGCCAGGCCACACCAGCCGGGCATCACTGCCGACAGAGCGGCCAGACCGGGCAGGTCTGGCAGGCCGGGAAGGACGGGCAGGCTGTCTGACGGCGGTCCACACCAGCCGGGCATCGCTGCCGACTGGACTGAGCGGCCAGGCCGAGCAGGACGGCCAGGTCGGGCAGGACGGCCAGGTCGGGCAGGGCGGCCAGGTCGGGCAGGACGGCCAGGTCGGGCAGGACGGCCAGGCCGAGCAGGACGGCCAGGTCGGGCAGGACGGCCAGGTCGGGCAGGACGGCCAGGTCGGGCAGGGCGGCCAGGTCGGGCAGGACGGCCAGGTCGGGCAGGACGGCCAGGCCGAGCAGTCCGGCCAGGTCGGGCAGGGCGGCCAGGTCGGGCAGGACGGCCAGGTCGGGCAGGACGGCCAGGTCGGGTAGTCCGGCCTGTCGGTCCGGCGGCGGCCCGGCTGACCACCATATGGCGCCGGCCGCGCCAGCCTCCAGCCCGGCCGCGACGCCGGCGGCTGTGTTGACGCCGCGACGGCAGCAGGCGCCGGCCGGCGGCGTGCCGCCAATGTGGGTCACGCACTTCTTGCCGTCGTCGTGTCGGCTCGGCAGCGGCGGCAGGGCCGACGCTGGGCCCGCCGGCCCTGCCGCCGCCGCCGCCGCCGCCGCCGCCGCTGCCCCGACGTCTGCGGCCGGTACCGCGCTCTGACATTTCATGACTGCCAGATGTGGCAGCCGGTTGTTTATTGGGCGCCGCTGGTTTTGCAGGCGCCGTGCCGTAAAGAGGATCGTAACGGCCGCCAGCCATGACAGGGCGGCGACCCGTGGCAGGCGACTCTTGGCGGGCATGCGACTGCTCGACGGTCTGCGGCAGGTCCGCGACTGCTCGGTGACTCTTGGCGGGCTCGATGGTCTGCTGCAGGTCCTCGGCTGCTCGGTGACTCTTGGCGGGCATGCGACTGCTCGATGGTCTGCGGCAGGTCCTCGGCTGCTCGGTGACTCTTGGCGGGCATGCGACTGCTCGACGGTCTGCTGCAGGTCCTCGGCTGCTCGGTGACTCTTGGCGGGCATGCGACTGCTCGATGGTCTGCGGCAGGTCCGCGACTTGCTCGATGGCCTGCGGCAGGTCCTCGGCTGTTCGGTAGTCTGGCGAGACCACTTTGATCGGTGACCTGTGGCGGGTCCGTGGCAGCTCGGTGACCTGTGGCGGGTCCGTGGCTGCTCGGTGACCTGTGACGGGTCCGTGGCTGCTCGGTGACCTGTGGCGGGCCTGTGGCTGCTCGGTGACCTGTGGCGGGTCCGTGGCTGCTCGGTGACCTGTGGCGGGTCCGTGGCTGCTCGGTGACCTGTGACGGGTTCGTGACTGCTCGGTGACCCTTGGCGGGCCTGTGGCTGCTCGGTGACCTGTGGCGGCTCGGTGACCTGTGGCGGGTCCGTGACTGCTCTGTGACCTGTGGCTGCTCGGTGACCTGTGGCGGGCCTGTGGCTGCTCGGTGACGCTGGCGCCGGGTGGGGTCACGTGACGTGGACGACGTGACGGTGCAGTTGGCCACGCCGGTCCATGTCCGCCTGTGGGCACGACACACCCACACCTAAGCTGGCCGGCGGGCTGGGACGAGCGCCGCCCACAGCGCTGCTGCATCACTACATCGCCGCAGTCGTGTAGCGCGCCTCCCGGATCTCCGCCGGTGGCTTCCTGGACGTCCGCCTCGTTCCGCAGGTACCGCGCACCACGAGCGGCTGCAGGCGGCCGCCGAGTGTTTATGATTGGCAGGCGGTCAGTGGGGACGTGCCAGCCTGCGGCCGGCGGCCGGCGGCCTACTGGCGGCCGGCCATCACCACTGGTGCTGAGTGGCTCGTGCAGCGCGCCCCCGTGTCGCCCGGCCCGGCGGGGAGCCGAGCGGGCCGGGCCGCGCCGCCCGCATCCGGCCGGCGCCGGCCCCCACCACTGACGGACGCAGATCACTGCCTACACCGTGATGGACGGTGTGCCGTGTCACTCAGTGGCGGCCGGCGCGGACCACCCTCGGCACGGGACACGCCCACTGGCCCGCCCACGTGTGCGCACATCTCACCTACACGCGCACGCACGCATCTGGGGGCAGTGGCGGCGTACGGCAGTCGGCACGCCCGAGGGGAGGGTGTAATTAGTCATGCCGGCTCGGTGTCGACTACTCGTTTGTGCTTGCAGTGCAATTTCGGCCAGTCGTTGCTCTATTTCTGAATTTCTTAAATTCGCCGGGACTGCATCATCCCAGTTTCTGGGATTGTGTCGTCTTGGCTGGTGGGGACGTGACGTCTCAGCCGCTGGGAATGTGCAGTCTGGGCTGGTGAGTAAGCGCTATCTCGGTTTATGGCAAGGTGTCGCCTCAGCCGCTGGTTTTATTACCAATTATTTGCCGATATTGCGTATCCTGTGAGGTAGCAATACCAATAATGTACACAACACTAATACGGTACACTTTGTGGGTACGCATTTTATGTGTTAATCAAGTGTGAAAATCCCTGTTTATTTAAGTACACCAGTGAATGTATTATGGACACGCAAGTCGCAGGTAGTGTTCGAGCACAGGCGTTGCTCAATACTCAATCATGGGGATGTATCCCACAATAATTGACAAGGGGAAAACATATCATGACGAATGCAAATCGCACGGTAGATGATTGATTCTAACCGTGCGTGACAATTTTTCAGTAGTACATTTCATTTTTGTATCTGCGAGAAAATGGTCAAAATACATCCGTTGAATGCGTTTTAGCCGGTTTTACCCACCAGATGTAAAAAATATCGTCGGCCGACCGGTTTATATCACGGTTTAACCTGCCACAGATACTGCGCAGACTTTTGGCGACCCAGGCTCATTCTCTTTCATGTGCTTTTTTCCGACCGTTTCAAAATGTCGTGCACTTCGGACAGCCGGCTATGTGCCACTTAAAACGGCAGTTGTTTCTCTGGACATGTTTGCTCAGGCAACAGAACAGCTGCTACATCACGCGTAGGTGTCACGTGAAGCAGCGGAGTAACTAAGCTATCGTTGCGCTACCGGAGCGGTAGAAAAAAGCTGGTATGTAGCTGTTGGACATTTTAATTATGAAAACATGACACATATGAACGACTACCACGGAGGAAATTTTGTCGTATTTTCCCGAAAATCTGAGGAGAAGCGGAAGTTTGCGTGCGAATATTGCGTGCGAAAAACAGACAACCTTACTGGGTGTTGTAAAATTCGTAGGTATTCTTATGTACAAATTCCTGTAGAAGATAGTCTGCATTCCCCTCATATATCACACAATATTTGGGATTAAGCTTCTGTAGTTTCTTGCTTTCGCTGAGAAAGAAAACAGCTCTCGCTTTTCCTCTAGATTTAATGCAGGGTATGCGGTGGTCTCGTGCTTGGAACGAAGGTCACGTGCTGCACGTAGGGCCACGTGATCACCTGTTGGTCACGTGGTCACCTGTTGCAAATCATGTTCAAGTATTAAGCGTTTAAAGAGTGATGACATATTAACCCAGTCATGCAATCGTGTTTCTTTAACCGATTTGTATGCTTGATTAATTGGCAAAGACGTAGTCAAGTATTGTAGTTTTTAGTTTAATTTTCGGTAGCATAGCGAGCCAGCTCATTATCTACGCCCATCGGATAGAGCGTCCGATGGGTTAAGTTGTGTTGGCAACCGGTTCATGAAATAGTATTAAGTTGTGTTGGCAACCGGGGGGGGGAGGGCAGCACGCAGCGCACTGGCCCAAAACTTTACCTGCTCTGCTGTTTATGCCAGATTGCTTACCAATTTGTGTAATCACGGTTCGGCCTCTGACTTGACGTGATTGAGACGAATCGAGAGCAATTTTCACAAACTAGTCGGACTCGTCTGGCGGGGGCCGTTTAAATTGCTGCCCGCTTCTTTGTCCGGTCGCGCAGACACGCTGCGTCTCGCCGGCCGTCGATGGAAAGTCAGATTGCTTCAAGTGCATCAATTTGGTTGATTAGCACTTAATGACACATGCCCCACTCAAGATATTCCCACTGGACTACTACAAATTGATGGGCAAAGGCATACAGAGCCGACATTCCCAAGCTGCCAATGGGTGCGGCGATGTAACGCTTCCGAACAAGGAACACCGCGGCGTCGAGCCACTGACGACGCCGACCACCGGAGGCAGCGCAACATCTCACCTGGACATAAGTGTAGGCTCGTTCGTATATACGGGAAGAAAATGTTTTTAATGGTTGCAATTGCATATGCAATTGCTGGGTGCAGCAAGCAAGCAATTGCTGGGTGCACCCAGCCAAATAAGTTTATATGCCAAACGCAGATTTCAACGGTATGGAGGAGCTGGTGCAGGATATGTTAGCATCATAGTCTGGTGTCACATTAATTATTGCAGACGACCTGAATACCTGCATTTTAAAACTGCACATAATACGAACTCCCCCAGTATTTTTTTTGTTTGTTAATCGTGAACAGCGAGAAAGTGTCATCCGCTAGTACAAATATTACGTTCGGCTCCGCCGGGTGGTGGGCAGATGTTCCCCCGCCGGCCGGTGGGCCGATGTTCCCCCGCCGGCCGGTGGGCCGATGTTCCCCCGCCGGCCGGTGGGCCGATGTTCCCCGCCGGGTGGTGGGCCGATGTTCCCCCGCCGGCCGGTGGGCCGATGTTCCCCCGCCGGCCGGTGCCATGTTCCCCGCCGGCCGGTGGGCCTTTCCCCCGCCGGCCGGTGGGCCGATGTTCCCCCGCCGGCCGGTGGGCCGATGTTCCCCCGCCGGCCGGTGGGCCGATGTTCCCCCGCCGGCCGGTGGGCCGATGTTCCCCCGCCGGGTGGTGGGCCGATGTGCCCCGGCCGGTGGGCCGATGTTCCCCGCCGGCCGGTGGGCCGATGTTCCCCCGCCGGCCGGTGGGCCGATGTTCCCCCGCCGGGTGGTGGGCCGATGTTCCCCCGCCGGCCGGTGGGCCGATGTTCCCCCGCCGGCCGGGTGGCCGATGTTCCCCGCCGTCCGCGTAGCACGTGGTCGGCTGGCGGGCGCCGCCCAGCCGGCAGACGGTGCGGGGAGCTGAGACACGGCCACCGGTGTTACGCTCGGCACACGCCAACTGCCGCCTACACTGACGGAGGCCGGACCGAGTCGAGCCTGCCAGCTGCTGTGGACCGCAGCCAGTCGTCGGCGATAAGGAAGGGTGTAGTGTAACGGTGCACGTTATGAAGGGCTTGTCTAGCACCGATGGGCCAAAACAACAGCTGGTGTACCACGGCCACATTGTGAACCACACCCAACGTTGACACGTGTGCCTGCCTGCGGATACTTGTCAACTATATCACTAACTGAACTCTATATCACACCACGATGACCTCTGTGTAACTCTTGGTATGATGAAACGCTCGTCTGTGGGATCGGATGGTGCCAGTGTTTGTATGTCTCGGCGTTTCTATTTTGGACTTCGCTTCGTGCTACTCGATAGCACGATAGCTCGATAGCTCGATAGCAGCCGGTAGTCTGGTGCCTACATTGAGATGACTTGGAAGCTTTCCAAGTCCTTCATGGTCAGGGAAGAGGTGAGTGACCACTTGTGATCTGTTCGTTTTCCCAGTCGATGACTTTGACGAGGAAAGTGGAATCGACGAGGCCTGTGAGGCAGCCGTCCACCACCGTGGAACAGAAAAGCATATATCCCCCACGAAATGTCCGGAGGCGGCAAGCGCAAAAAGGCCAACCATGCTGTCGGTTCATGCCAGTCGAAGGCACCAGAAAAAGCCCGGCAAGGGGCTCCATGTTGGTGTCCGAATGACCAAGAAAATGAGGCTCATTGGTCAGGCGGGAGGTCCCCAGGACGCCCCAAAGTCAGGCTGGAGTGCACACCACGTTGTTTGGAGGCCCCAGGTCAGAAAGCCCATTGGTAATGACAACAGGCACCTCGAGCTCACTGAAATCCCACACGGCCGTCAGGCCCAGAGCAGGAAGCCGGTTAGTCGTGACAGGAGGCCCCAGATCAGGAGACGTGGCAGTCCTGACAGGAGGCCCCAGATCAGGAGACGTGGCAGTCCTGGCGGGAGGACCCAGACCAGGAGACGTGGCAGTCCTGGCGGGAGGACCCAGACCAGGAGACATGGCAGTCCTGGCGGGAGGACCCAGACCAGGAGACGTGGCAGTCCTGGTGGGAGGACCCAGACCAGGAGGCCTGTTAGTTGTGACAAGAGACTCATAGAGCTCACAGAAATCAAAGCCAGCAGGAGGTCCCCATGTTGCCCGGAAACCCGGATCAGGAGTTTTGGCAGGAGGCCCGGAGGAGTACCTAAAAGCCAAAATGCAGGGAGACCCCCAAGCTTGAGGAGGCACCCCATCAAGGACGGGAGAGGCCCCATGTAGTACCGCTTGCTCCTACCCCCGGGAGAGACTGATGCTGCCCGACGTCTCGTGCCCGGCCGTACCATTTGCACCACTGTCCACTGTCCATTGTCCACTGTCCACTGTCCACTGTCCGCTGTCCACTGTACACTGTCCACAGTACTGTCCGCTGCCCACTGTCCGCTATCCACTGTCCACTGTCCACTGTCCACTGTCCACTGTCCACTGTACTGTCCGCTGTCTACTGTCCATTGTTCACTGTTCACTGTCCACTGTCCACTGTCCACTGTCCACTGTCCACTGTACTTCCCTACTGTCCATTGTCCACTGTTCCACTGTCCACTGTCCACTGTCCACTGTACTGTCCGCTGTCTACTGTCCATTGTTCACTGTTCACTGTCCACTGTCCACTGTCCACTGTCCACTGTCCACTGTCCACTGTTCACTGTCCACTGTCCACTGTTCACTGTCCACTGTCCACTGTCCATTGTCCACTGTTCACTGTCCACTGTCCACTGTTCACTGTCCACTGTCCACTATCCACTGTACTGTCCGCTGTCCATTGTTCACTGTCCACTGTTCACTGTTCACTGTTCACTGCTCACTGTCCATTGTCCACTGCCACGCTCACCACGTGTTCGTCTCGTTTCAGGTAAGGCGGAGCTCGGCGACTGGCCTTTCTTCACGCTCTCCCGAGTCATGGTAGGCCAATCCTGCCCGGCGAGGGCCGCCCAGCGAGCTCTCTCAGTCTCTTGGGCATTGTGTGCTGCACTCGGCGGGCCAGCGAACAGCTGCACCCGAGGAACGCTGAACGTGGCGCCGACGGGAGCAGTAGGACGTGACGCGATGCGGTTGGGCCTTCAGATGTGGTTGGGCCTTCAGGTGTGGTTGGGCCCTCAGGTGTGGTTTGGCCCTCAGGTGTGGTTGGGCCTTCAGGTGTGGTTTGGCCTTCAGGTGTGGTTTGGTCTCCAGGTTTGATTTTCTTCAGCGGCTGTATACTGGCTTACTCGTGTGGTCCTCTCGTGCATATAACGCGTGCTGGCATTTCCAGCGGGACTAATATGCTGGCTGTGGACACCTTTCTCCCGCTAAATAGCAAACAGAAGCGTTAATGAAATGTGGCCGCTGGCCAGGAGTGAGTTAGTCACAACCAGGGGTGGCAGGTGGTGACCAAGCAATATTTATTTCAGGGGTTATTTTGGTGATCGAGGGGGCTGCACCCCTCTGTGGAGATGATAGTCTCAGGGTATGACCTTGGAGATGCTAATATCCGCTTATGGCTGGAGATGCTAGTCTTTGCTTATGGCCCTGGATATGCTAGTCTCTGCTGATGACTCTGGAGATGTCTACCCGGCCGACCTTGTGTGATTCAACCAACTCTCCGACGACAGCAACTTGTGAAGTGGGCTAGTTTGATCCAGCCAGCTAGAGATGTCTGCTCCGTCGTGAAAGCATCACCTTGAAGCACTATCTGGAACCGTCCGAAAACTGGCAAAACTTGCACTTGTGTGTGCAGGCGTGCAGCTTTGTATGGTTTTTTTTCGTAGGGCAAAAGTCTCCGATGGCTATCTCTTGTAGGGTACCTCCGATGGCTACTGGAGTAATTCGCAGCTGCGGTATCTGACCACAGTCAGCTTCTGCACATTCAATTCCATGTAATACATTGACAATATATTGACAATGCGCCGCCTTGTGTGGACGCGGTGGGGGTGGCGGCAATGGGGACATTCGATCCCCCACGTAGCGCGACGCCCCTCCGACTGGAAAAAGGTTCCCCTCCGGGAAGGCTCCAGTGCGCCGACTCGTCGGATTTTTTTTGCAGCCTGAGGCGCCTCGGAGAGGAGTAGGAGCATTGAAAGAAAATGCGCCATTCGGGTGCATCCCCCTCCGGTTCAACGGATTCTCAGCCGAAGACGCCACTCCAATTACTTTCGCAGTGGCATATGTGGCAATCCCTTAATCCCCCCGTAGCGACTTTGGTTTGGAGTATTTTAGATTTTCTGAGAATGTGATATGAGCTTAACGACGACAGTGTGGTACCGACTTCGCCCGTCGTTGAGACCTCGGCGTCTCACAAAATCCCCCTAATCATTCGTGTGGCTAGTCATTGCCACTGGACCAGCTGGGAGCCGTAATTTTCTTCCCACTTGCACGTTGCACAAGTTATTTAAAATAAAAAAACATGATAACGAAGTAGTGTGTCATTTTGGAGGCCAATGGTGGAAGGGCGGAGCCAAAAGCTTTGCGCCTGTCCCGGAGCCGTAACATCGTCGCCAGCCTACGTTGTATCCAAGTGGAGGGGCGTCGGACAGGGTGACGTTCCCCAAGCAGAGGATATCGGCTTGTTATCGCTGCAGCCAGCTGAATATCTGGTCGCTGGGCGGAGTTTGCACCTTCACTCTCGCTGGCCGGCATTTGGCGGCTGCTTGACGCCGCCGACACTCAGCATCAGTGTATACTGACCTGGCGTGTATGGCGTGCTGTATGCCAGCGCAGCAGCTCTATAGCCCCCTGCCTGCCACCTGATACTGACCTGGCGTGTATGGCGTGCTGTGTGCCAGCGCAGGAGCTGTATAGCCACGGGTTTGCTATGGAGCCGACGTCGCCCTCTTGTATGAGGGAGTTGGGTTTGCGTCTGCCTCACTGGCCGTCTATAACATCGGACGGATGCCGTTTCCTCAGAAGTGCAAGTGCACGTATAGAGTTGCGCATGCACACACAGGACTGCGTCTTCCGAACCTGAAGATCCGCAGACTGCGAGTAGATCTGCGTACAGACAGAACTGAGTCTTCCCAACCGGAAAATCCGCAGGCTGCGAGTTTGATGAGCTCTCGCAGAGGCTACAGACCGTGGTCCGGCAAGCGCGCAAAGGGGCTCTTTGTTGCACAGTTCTAGATGAATAGGTCACCTATTCTCTGCTGTGGGCCTCCATACATACGTATATTTGTGTACGTACATAAGCATACGCTGATCGCGCTTATATTACGATGTAGTGAATTTGTGGATAATGCACCTGTGCGATATCAGTTAATGTCGGAAATGTGAAAATAAGCTTGCTTTCACCCACCAATTTGATTCCGTGTTCGTGGCTTCGTGGTTCCTCGTTGCCACTGCGCAATGCTGACGCTGCGGGTGTGTGCTTTTCCTTTATACCAAGAGTGACTTATACGATGTTTTGGAGAACAGTGTTGGCACGACAGGCAACTGAAACTGCGTGCCAGTAACCTATGTCTTGCCACGGATTTGGTGACATTTCCGAATGCCGCAGACAGACGGGGTTGCACGAGGCACGTTTTCTCTGAATACATGAGGCGATCGAAGCCACCAGGCGAAAAGCTATATCATGGTGCGTGAACCTTGCATGGTACCGAGGTTTTTTTTCACGTGCTTACCTCTGTTCTTTAAGATGGCGGGGCAATCGTACCGTCGGGTGCAAATACATTTTCCCTAAAAAATATTTTCCACCTAGTCGTGGTGCCTAATTTGGTATGCGGGCATTTCCGATATTCCAATATTTAACTGGTTAGCACCATTTCAAACAAAATTATTCCCATGGCATCGTTTATTCTGGTACACAGGATATCTCCAGTACATTTGTTAACTACACAGGAGTTGTTCACCCGTTTAAAAGTCCATTTCCTGGCCGCCGTGATTCGGCATTCCCACTGGTGGTGCTGGTGCACGGCTGTGACCGCCTATGGCCGGCCCCGTGCTGCGTCATCCATCTGGTGTATGACCTTGCAGCTGTAATTGCAGGCGGGCGGCGGCGACTGGCCGTCGCGTCGTCGGCGGTGGCGGCCGCGGCCGCGGGTACCTTGACCCGGCGGCGGTGGCGGCGGCGGCGGCGCTGCCAGAGCCAGGGCCGGGCCCAGAGCCGGAGCCGGCCGCCGTCGGCTCGTCTGGCAACGCTGCCCGACGCGTCTGACAGCGTTGCCACGTGGTTCTGGCGGCGCGCGGCGGCGGCGGCGGAGAGAGGACGGAGCACGACGGCCGCCCGCGCTCTGCCCGACTCGCACTCTGGCTGTGTGTGGCGTGGGGGCCCCGTTCCGGGCGCAGTCGGGGCCTCAACGTCCACTGGCGGTGGGAACGGCGGCTCCACAGTCGGCTCGTATGTCGGGGTGCATGCGCGCGTGTGTTGTGCCGACGCGCCGCTGCGACTGGTGGCGCCGGAGGCCTCGGCCGTCGGCACTCACTCTCGCAACGACCGCAGATCACTTCAGTGATGCATCAGGCAGTGCCGCCCGACGTAAATGCGCACTCTCCGACGGTATGCTTGCAAAACGCGCCCGCTTTAACGGCGGCGCAAATAACCTCTACGGTCCGGCACGCCTCTAAACTCATCAGTCCCCCCTCCCCCACCCCTCCCTTCCTCCGCTCGGCTGGAGCCGGATATTGGCGCGCGAGCTGATGGCGCGAACTGAGCACGCCCCCCCCCCCCCACCACCGCCTCTGGCCAGAGCGGAGTGTGAGGTGTGGCGGTGGCTGGAACCTCTGGCCAGAGCGGAGTATGAGGTGTTGCGGTGGCTGGAGCCTCTGACCAGAGCGGAGTGTGAGGTGTGGCGGTGGCTGGAGCCTCTGACCAGAGCGGAGTGTGAGGTGTGGCGGTGGCTGGAGCCTCTGACCAGAGCGGAGTACGAGGTGTGGCGGTAGTTGGAGCCTCTGACCAGCGCGGAGTATGAGGTGTGGCGGTGGCTGGAGCCTCTGACCAGAGCGGAGTGTGAGGTGTGGCGGTGGCTGGAGCCTCTGGCCAGAGCGGAGTGTGAGGTGTGGCGGTGGCTGGAGCCTCTGACCAGAGCGGAGTGTGAGGTGTGGCGGTGGCTGGAGCCTCTGACCAGAGCGGAGTGTGAGGTGTGGCGGTGGCTGGAGCCTCTGACCAGAGCGGAGTACGAGGTGTGGCGGTGGCTGGAGCCTCTGACCAGAGCGGAGTACGAGGTGTGGCGGTGGCTGGAGCCTCTGACCAGAGCGGAGTACAAGGTGTGGCGGTGGTTGGAGTATTTGACCAGAGCGGAATACGAGGTGTGGCGGTAGCTGGAGCTTCTGGCCAGAGCGGAGTACGAGGTGGCCTGGCTCTGACGCCGCGCGAAGGACGGAGAGCGCGCGACCAATCCGGCCAGCGCGCGTGAAATGGGCCGCCGCTTTCGCTGCGGCCCGAACAAAGCCCACCACCATGACGCGGAGGCGGCGGCTGCTGCAATGCCGGCAAAAAGTCATTTACACACCAATAAACTTCTTGCCTTAATTGACCCGGATCGGTGCGGCACGCCTGGTGTCTGTGACGTCACTGGGGAGACGGGAGTGCAGGGGCGCTGGCGCGCACTATGTGTTCGGTTGGTTGCCACGGTTTCGGCTCCTGGGTATATTTACAAGACAAATATCAGTACAAAATACGAAAGGATGAAATTAAACTCAGAATTTTTGGCTTGATAGCTGGATAGCGAAAATTAGTAACACTGATTTTTCAGAATGTTTCAGTTATCTCACATGAAGGTATAGTTGCAGTTCACTTCATTTTCAAAACAAAAACATGTTTTTGTAACAAACCGTGTTGTAACAACAGCGATCATTTCCTGTAGCCGCGTTGACCCCCTTCGTACGTTGCCTACACACTGCACCCAATGCCCATGCTGCAGTGCCACTGCTTGAGCTTGTCTGATGAGATAAGCGTTTCAACACTAGGCAAGCGTTTCTCAATAATTTAGATGATTGTTGAGAATAGTAGATGCATGCACATCTCATCACAGGTGTAGGACAATTTCCCCAGCAATTTTACAGAGTTCTTAGGTTATGTTTTCGACACGCCAAAACGGACAGATCACTCCAAAGGTGCATGCTGTCTGAACGATTGAATAAAAACCATCTCAGTTTTGGAGGCGATTTCTTTTTAGTCGGTTTGAATGAACCAGTTAGAGCGACCGCCAGTGATTTATTCAAGTGATGGCTAATGGCTGTGTCTCGTTCCGTTTCGCTTCGCTTTCCGGGGTCGAGGAACTGCACATCATCAGCATTCATAGCAATCGCTCCGTGTGGGACTCGACGTTGGAGGTCATTAGTGAATATTAAGAACGTGACTGGGCCCAAAATCCAGCCCTGTACCACTACATCTGCTACCGGCAGAGGATTAGAGTGTCTTCGCCGTTTGTGAGCGGCCCTCAAGCGACACGCAAAGCCAGTCGCAGTTTACGCCGTCCCAGCCAAGCTCGTCCATGAAGCGGATGCTCCACGCTTGCTAGCGATGCACATATGCTACACCCTGTCAAACGTCGTCGAGAACACATCGTACCAGGTGACATTTGTGTGAGTTGTTGCGATAATGCTATAACGATAGGCTCTAGCAAGGTGGACTGGGTAGGTGAACTGTGGCAATCCGATACAAATACGTCCGGCAGCTCGATACTAAGCTGGAGAAGCAAATTGCCAGCCAACTAGGCCGAGTTTGTCAAAAAAGCATACCGTCAGATATACATCGACTTCTACAACCGTACGCGTTCGGTTCAAATTCAGCCATGCAATAGAGACAGTCCTTATGAGTAATGGTTCTTAAAGCATGACGATAGCTAATTCTCTTTAGCCTAACAGTCAGTACCTCTTGTAGATAATTTCGACAGAAGCCCCTTGGCAGCTGCGGAACCACCATCCGAGCCAACCAGACTGCGGCCTCCGCAGTAACGGTGAAGCAGCGATGAATAGTAGCTCGCTGGAGGAGCGGCACGGCGGCGATAACCCGACGGCGGTGGGCATGGCCCCAGCCAGCGTGCCTGACGAGACCCTGCTGGCAGCGGAATGTGCCATAAGTCAGGCCCATGATAGCTCCAGAGGCGGTGGTTGAATGCCAGAGCGGCGGCGGCTCCGAGAAGCCCGGCGATGACACAGCGGCACGGCGGCTTCTGCGCCGCCGGCGGGCCGCGGTCACATGACGTCCCGGTGACCGACACATACTGCGTTTTTCCACGCACGTTGCGAAACGCGTTGATGGCCGCCTGCGCCGGGCAGGATCCGGGATCTTGTTCGGCCTCGCCGACGGCTGCTTCACGCCGTGTGTCATGCATGCCCAGCCAGTGTTGTGAGTGCTACTCTGTTCTCAATGTGTTGTGTCTCCATTGCCGTCGATGTCGTATGCAAGGCAGGCAAACGGCCGGTCAAGCTGGGATGACGTGCGAGACGTGTGTTGGCGCCCAGGACGACTGGCGGGCTGGCCCTGCCACGATACACGATCGCGACACGCCTCACGCTTTTCCTGCGATTAACGCAATCCCCGGCACGACTATTCCACATCATGGCGGGTGTGCGCGCGTTGTGTGTGTGTATGTTGGGGGATTGTTAGTGTGGCTAGGACTGCATTTGGAGCGGAGTCGGCTTGCATGTGCGGTGGGCTGGGGGTTAGAATGGTGAGTGAGGCGCCGGCTGGGTCTGTGGCGGAGCCCGCGTGATATACTGCCGGCCGGCAGCGAACCGGCAGCGGGCCGGCAAGGCAGCCACTCTGCAATCACGACCAAATGGCGCCGAGGCCGTGGCGGCTGATGGTCACCCGTGGTGCCGCCTGTCCGGGCGACGCGACCCTCATCCGGATCGAAACGACATGTAATGTCTATGGTTGTGCGGGCGGCCGACGCCAGCGGCGGCGCGCGCTCCGTGCAGGACCTGTGCAGGATGGTGCGCCGCCGGCACCTGCGCGGGCGCCTGCGCCTGCACGTGCGATGTGGGGGCGCGCGCGTGAGAGCGACCCGTCGGTGCGCCGGCCGGGCGGTGGGCCGCGGAGCGGGACGGACGCTGCGCGGCGACGCCGCCGGTGCTGTCGGTGCTGGCGGTGCTGGTGGTGCTGGCGGTGCTGGCGGTGCTGGCGGTGCTGGCGGTGCTGGTGGTGCTGTCGGTGCTGGCGGTGCTGGCGGTGCTGGCGGTGCTGGCGGTGCTGGTGGTGCTGGCGGTGCTGGCGGTGCTGGCGGTGCTGGCGGTGCTGGCGGTGCTGTCGGTGCTGGTGGTGCTGGCGGTGCTGTCGGTGCTGGCGGTGCTGGCGGTGCTGGCGGTGCTGGCGGTGCTGGCGGTGCTGGCGGTGCTGTCGGTGCTGCCGGTGCTGGCGGTGCTGGTGGTGCGTGCTGCGGTGCTGCGGTGCTGGCGGTGCTGGCGGTGCTGCGTGTGCGTGGCGGTGCTGCGGTGTGCGGTGCTGGCGGTGCTGGCGGTGCTGCCGGTGCTGCCGGTGCTGGCGGTGCTGGCGGTGCTGGCGGTGCTGGCGGTGCTGGCGGTGCTGGCGGTGCTGGCGGTGCTGCCATGCCAAGGCGTCGTTACGACGTTTGTTTAGGGTTGTCGAGAGCCGTGGTGAGAATAGCAGCGGATACGGTGGGAGCGGACTCTGGCGGCGGCGGCGGCGGCGGTGGTGCCGGCGGTGGTGCCGGCGGTGGTGCCGGCGGTGGTGCCGGCGGTGGTGTTGGCGGTGGTGCCAACGCCGTCACAGCCGGCGTGTATGGTAGCTGGCCCTTTCCACGACAAATTGACAAGGGCATAACACCAAATATTTTATATTTTAATTAAAATATTGGTGTGGGGTTATGTGATGCGACGAATCCAGCTGTGCCATTTTTAGAAAGATCAGGTCAACGGTCAAGGAGTTATAGCCTTGGAAATTCCTGAGATGTCACAAAACAAGGGCGTCTTTTGAGGTTCTCAATACAATGACGAACAATCCGAATTGTGCAAAAGTATATATCGGTGAACTCAATGTGGCCGGCGCCGTCCACCCAGACGGGGCCGGTCGGTGGTCAGTTGTGCGGCCGCTCGGTTTGACCCACACGGAGGCCGGCGAGCGGCGCCGCGTCGGCGGGGCGCCGCTCGACCCGTCCCGCCGCCCGCTCGTAACCTCAGGAGCGGATCCAGGCAGGGGAAATTTGCGAGACAACCTGGCCATCACGATTTCAAGGATAAATTGCCGCTCTCAGTTTTTTCTTCTTCAATTATGCACATTTTGTTCAGGCAACGCTGGCTTGGCTCATTCTTTCCTTCCTATTTCTCCGAATCCAAGTTTTTTTATTGGGCACGTTTGTTGGTCCGACTCAACACTGTCGCTCCCCAACCTCGTTTGCATTCTCTCTCCCCAAGTTGATCGCCTGTATCCGCCTTTGCGTGGCTTGTCATAACTGGGTCAGCGACTCAGTAGACGCGACAGCGCCGGAACGTGACCTGGAGTGAAGATATGAGGCATCCCGCTGACCTTGTCAAAACACAACACAAACGGTAGACGGCCCGCATATGGATGTCTCTACCAGAGGTGACACGTTTTAGACCGGAGGCCAGCCCGGGAATTTGAAAATGGCTGTGGTTCGGATTTTTCCCAGATGTGGCATCTCCAATGTCTATCGACCCCCATGCAATCCAGCTAAATGATAGCTTAACGCTGTTTGCAAGTAATTGTTCTGTTGCAGTTAAGTTACACGTGACCCGGGACTGAGATGAACTGAGACCAGTCATACAAAGAGACCAGTCATACAAAAATGCGCTCGGAAACGGAATGCGTTGGGGCAGGATACTGGGGGCGGGTAGCGAGTACGAACAGTGAGGATGGGTGGTGATGATGAGCAGCAAGGACGGATGGTAAGAGCGAGCAGTAGAATGCGGCGGTGAGTACAGTAGAATGGGGTGAAGTCGAGAACGAGCCGTGAGGACTGTTGGTGAGACTGGCCAAGGGAGCCCAGTAGTAGCATGGGTGGTGTGACCGGACAGCGGAGGCAGACGCTGGATGTCGGCAATGTGCGGCGTCACGCTTGTGGCGCGCTCGGCGCGTCATCTGCACACCCGCGACGGCGCCGCCGCCGCCGCCGACACCGCTGCCGCCGCCGCCGCGCTCTCGTCTGACCGCAAGCGCGCCGGCCTTGCGGCCAACAAGGCCGCTCGGCGGCGGCGGCGGCGGCGGCGGCGGCGGCGGCGGCGGCGGCGGCGGCGGCGGCGGCGGCGGCGGCGGCGGCGGCGGCGGCGGCGGCGGCGGCGGCGGCGGCGGCGGCGGCGGCGGCGGCGGCGGCGGCGGCGGCGGCGGCGGCGGCGGCGGCGGCGGCGGCGGCGGCGGCGGCGGCGGCGGCGGCGGCGGCGGCGGCGGCGGCGGCGGCGGCGGCGGCGGCGGCGGCGGCGGCGGCGGCGGCGGCGGCGGCGGCGGCGGCGGCGGCGGCGGCGGCGGCGGCGGCGGCGGCGGCGGCGGCGGCGGCGGCGGCGGCGGCGGCGGCGGCGGCGGCGGCGGCGGCGGCGGCGGCGGCGGCGGCGGCGGCGGCGGCGGCGGCGGCGGCGGCGGCGGCGGCGGCGGCGGCGGCGGCGGCGGCGGCGGCGGCGGCGGCGGCGGCGGCGGCGGCGGCGGCGGCGGCGGCGGCGGCGGCGGCGGCGGCGGCGGCGGCGGCGGCGGCGGCGGCGGCGGCGGCGGCGGCGGCGGCGGCGGCGGCGGCGGCGGCGGCGGCGGCGGCGGCGGCGGCGGCGGCGGCGGCGGCGGCGGCGGCGGCGGCGGCGGCGGCGGCGGCGGCGGCGGCGGCGGCGGCGGCGGCGGCGGCGGCGGCGGCGGCGGCGGCGGCGGCGGCGGCGGCGGCGGCGGCGGCGGCGGCGGCGGCGGCGGCGGCGGCGGCGGCGGCGGCGGCGGCGGCGGCGGCGGCGGCGGCGGCGGCGGCGGCGGCGGCGGCGGCGGCGGCGGCGGCGGCGGCGGCGGCGGCGGCGGCGGCGGCGGCGGCGGCGGCGGCGGCGGCGGCGGCGGCGGCGGCGGCGGCGGCGGCGGCGGCGGCGGCGGCGGCGGCGGCGGCGGCGGCGGCGGCGGCGGCGGCGGCGGCGGCGGCGGCAGCGCAGCACGGCGCCAGTCTGACCTCCAAACCCCGTTAGCGGCGAGAGTGGTGAGACACGGCCGTGCTGGCGCCTCCTAACGACCGCTCTCCTGCAGCCGCTGCAGTGACTGCAGCGGCTGCAGGGCCGGCGCCGCTCGGGCAGAAGCGGCCGTGGTGATGGCAGGTCGTCCCCTCCCCCCTGCCGACCGGCTGGTCTGATCGGACAGGCGTACGCTGTGTGATCTGGACAGAATGGTCTGGACACTGACCACACCGCTTCTGTGTGGTCAGTGAAAAATGGTTTTGCCTCTATGTGGTCGGTATGGGGTGGGTCCGCCGTTGTGTGGTCGGTATGGGGTGGGCCCGCCATTGTGTGGTCGGTATGGGGTGGACCCGCCATTGTGTGGTCGGTATGGGGTGGACCCGCCGTTGTGTGGTCGGTATGGGGTGGGTCCGTCTCTGTGTGGTCGGTATGGGGTGGGTTTGCCGTTGTGTGGCCGGTATGGGGTGAGTCCGCCGTTGTGTGGCCGGTATGACGTTGGTCCGCCGTTGTGTAGTCGGAATGATATGGTCAGTATGGAAGTTCTCCACCGTCACCGTCGCTCACATGCAGCCTACTCAGTGGTTCGTATAGGAAACGTTTTTTAACCATGGTTGAAATCGCCTGAGTCAGGAGTCTGGAAGTGAACGTGGCGGCAGTGCAAATTGTGTGACCTCAAATGGAGCGCAATCTCTCGGCCCTCACCTTGCGACTGCGTCACGCCGCTGGCCATGTCGCCGGCAGAGGGTGGGAGTCCACCTCTGTGTGGCGGGCAGAGTGTGAGAGTCGACCTCTGTGTGGCGGGCAGAGAGGGGAGTCGACCTCTGTGTGGCGGGCAGAGGGTGGGAGTCGACCTCTGTGTGGCGGGCAGAGGGTGGGAGTCGACCTCTGTGTGGCGGGCAGAGGGTGGGAGTCGACCTCTGTGTGGCGGGCAGAGGGTGGGAGTCGACCTCTGTGTGGCGGGCAGAGGGTGGGAGTCCACCTCTGTGTGGCGGGCAGAGGGTGGGAGTCCACCTCTGTGTGGCGAGCAGCGTGACGGTAGAGTGGAGAAGGGCAGAGGGTGGGAGTCGACCTCTGTGTCGGGGGCAGAGTGGCGGCAGAGGGGAGAAGGGCAGAGGGTGGGAGTCGACCTATGTGTGGCGAGCAGAGTGGCGGTAGAGCGGAGAAGGGCAGAGGGTGGGAGTCGACCTCTGTGTGGCGGGCAGAGTGGCGGTAGAGTGGAGAAGGGTAGAGGGTGGGAGTCGACCTCTGTGTAGCGGGCAGAGGTGGAGTCGAGCGGAGGGCAGAGGGTGGGACCTCTGTGTGGCGGATGGCGGTAGGGGAGAAGGGTAGAGTGTGGGAGTCGACCTCTGTGTAGCGGGCAGAGTGGCGGTAGAGTGGAGAAGGGTAGAGGGTGGGAGTCGACCTCTATGTCGCGGGCAGAGCGGCGGTAGAATGGAGACTGACAGAGGGTCGGAGTCGACCTCTAGGTCGCGGGCAAAGTGTCAGTAGAGTGGAGACTGACAAAGAATGGCAGTCAATCTCTGCTATCAGTGGCATATGTATTGCAATTGGGCGGAAGGAAACCATTCAATCCTCTGCGTACGTGAGGTAGGCAGCGAAACCCTCGCCTGCGGGCACAAACGCTTCGATGTTCTCACATTTAATTGAACGTGACAAAACCGATAGTCACTCACTCCAGCTTGGAGATACAAACATGAAGCGGAACCTTACATGTAAGGAATCTATATATAAACTAATTCAAACCACAATTCGCCGGCTGCCCCCCCCCCCCCCCCACACACACAAGAGACAGTTTTCACTTGAGGTATGGTCTTACTTAAGGGATTCTTAGAAATTTCAGTACGTTTCCGAAGCAATGCTACGGCCGTGCTCTCGATTGAAGCCGCCTTGTGTTTGCACAACTTCAGTTCAGTCCACGGTGATCGGTGTTCGGTTTGAGAGCACGCCGATTGGCCGACAAGCAGTTGGAGATAGCTTTCCAATTCAAACAAAAATGAAGAGTACCCAGGCACGCACGCACGAACACATGCACATATATGTAGGTGTGGACATACATATTTATAGAACAGCTGACATCACCAACGCGGTGACAGGCTGGTCCTACAAACATTCCCGTTTATATATACATATATATATATATATATATATATATATATATATATATATATATATATATATATATATATATATATATATATATTTATTTATTTATTTATATATTTATATTAACCGGCGGTGTTGTGTCCGAGGCGTGAGTGTGGTCTGCTCGTGGTGAGGTGTCCAGGGTGGGTGGTTGATTGCGGTGTAGTCTGCTGGTGGTGAGGTGTCCAGGGTGGTGGTTGATTGTGGAGTAGTCTGCTGGTGGTGAGGTGTCCAGGGTGGGTGGTTGATTGCAGTGTAGTCTGCTGGTGGCGATACCCCGCCGCGCCGCCCGCCCGCCACTGATCCCGCCTCGACTGCACCGTGCCGTCGGACGTCGTGCCAGACCATTGCACGATACGCGGGGGGCGGGGACCGTTGGCTCCCGCCGACCAGCAGACAAGCAGGCCAGACCATTGGACACGGATAACGGCCGGGGCCGGGGCCCAGACCATTGGACACGGATAACGGCCGGGGCTGGGGCTGGGGCGCGGCGACGCTGGCTGCCCGCCGACCAGCAGACTAGCAGGCCAGACCATTGGACACGGATAACGGCCGGGGCCGGGGCGCGACCAGCAGACTAGCAGGCCAGACCATTGGACACGGATAACGGCCGCGGCCGGGGCGCGGGCGACCAGCAGACTAGCAGGCCAGACCATTGGACACGGATAACGGCCGCGGCTGGGGCGCGACCAGCAGACTAGCAGGCCAGACCATTGAACACGGATAACGGCCGGGGCCGGGGCGCGACCAGCAGACTAGCAGGCCAGACCATTGGACACGGATAACGGCCGGGGCCGGGGCGCGACCAGCAGACTAGCAGGCCAGACCATTGGACACGGATAACGGCCGGGGCCGGGGCGCGACCAGCAGACTAGCAGGCCAGACCATTGACACGGATAACGGCCGGGGCTGGGGCCGACGGGCACAGCCACAGATAACGGCGGGCGGGGCGCGACCAGCAGACTAGCAGGCCAGCCGGCAGTGGAGCACGACGCCATCCCCAGAGCCGAGCAGTCTGTCGTCTCCAGTCGATGATGTTCCGAGCGGGGTTTTGTGCACGCTCTCCAAATAAAACGGCGCGTGTTCAGCTTCCACATAAGACGACCGCCAGTGGTGTTCGGCTGGTGGAGATGGGCAGGTGGCACCCGTCGGCTGTCGGTCGGCGGCAGTGCGAGCCCTGGGGGCGTCTGACCTCGGCTGTCGGCCTGGTGCCAATCAGTGCCCGCCGCCGCCGACCGTCAGCAATTACGCTGGCAACGGCGGGCGTCACGGCCAGCGTCGGCCGGTCGGCTGTCGGCTGACGGTGGCTGTCGGCTGACGGTGGCTGTCGGCTGACGGTGGCTGTCGGCTGACGGTGGCTGTCGGCTGACGGTGGCTGTCGGCTGTCGGCTGACGGTGGCTGTCGGCTGTCGGCTGACGGTGGCTGTCGGCTGACGGTGGGTGTCGGCTGACGGTGGCTGTCGGCTGACGGTGGCTGTCGGCTGACGGTGGCTGTCGGCTGACGGTGGCTGTCGGCTGACGGTGGCTGTCGGCTGACGGTGGCTGTCGGCTGACGGTGGCTGTCGGCTGACGGTGGCGCCCGCCGTCTGTCGTGGTGCGCCTCCATCTCACTGAGCCTAGCCATGTGACGAACTGCAGACAGTCGAGTGACAATCGAGGGCCGCGGCACGACGACCAGCCAGACAGTGGCCACGAGTGGTCGGCGGTCGCCACGATGTCCCAGTACAGCCGGACAGGGGCCCGACACGACCTGTGGTGGGTGGTCGGCGGTCGCCACGATGTCCCAGTACAGCCGGACAGGGGCCCGACACGACCTGTGGTGGGTGGTCGGCGGTCGCCACGATGTCCCAGTACAGCCGGACAGGGGCCCGACACGACCTGTGGTGGGTGGTCGGCGGTCGCCACGATGTCCCAGTACAGCCGGACAGGGGCCCGACACGACCTGTGGTGGGTGGTCGGCGGTCGCCACGATGTCCCAGTACAGCCGGACAGGGGCCCGACACGACCTGTGGTGGGTGGTCGGCGGTCACCACGATGTCCCAGTACAGCCGGACAGGGGCCCGACACGACCTGTGGTGGGTGGTCGGCGGTCACCACGATGTCCCAGTACAGCCGGACAGGGGCCCGACACGACCTGTGGTGGGTGGTCGGCGGTCGCCACGATGTCCCAGTACAGCCGGACAGGGGCCCGACACGACCTGTGGTGGGTGGTCGGCGTCGCCACGATGTCCCAGTACAGCCGGACAGGGCCCACACGTTGTGGCCGCAGGACGTGTGTGGCCGCAGGGCGTGCGTGTGCGCCGCAGGGCGTGTGTGGCCGCAGGGCGTGTGTGGCCGCAGGGCGTGTGTGGCCGCAGGACGTGTGTGGCCGCAAGGCGTGTGTCGCCGCAGGACGTGTGTAGCCGCAGGACGTGTGTGGCCGCAGGACGTGTGTCGCCGCAGGACGTGTGTGGCCGCAAGGCGTGTGTGGCCGCAGGGCGTGTGTGGCCGCAGGGCGTGTGTGGCCGCAGGGCGTGTGTGGCCGCAGGACGTGTGTGGCCGCAGGGCGTGTGTGGCCGCAGGGCGTGTGTGGCCGCAGGGCGTGTGTGGCCGCAGAACGTGTGTGGCCGCAGGGCGTGTGTGGCCGCAGGGCGTGTGTGGCCGCAGGGCGTTGTCTCCGACTCAGCTGAGAGGCCCACCAGACGCGGCACCGTTACCAGTCTGGATGCGGCGCACTGCCGGTTGGCCTGTCGGCAGCACGTGACCACACACACGCCTGTCACGACTGGGGACTCAGGGTCAGACGCAGTCACCTGTTCACGGAACGGCAGCAGGCTGTGACGGCCAACTGGTCAGGCGGCAGGTCTGTAGTGAGGGTGGGGTGGCCGTCTGTACCGACACGGCAGCAGGCTGTGACGGCCAACTGGTCAGGCGCAGCGGCAGGTGTGACGGCCAACTGGCAGGGGCAGGTCTGTAGTGAGGGTGGGGTGGCCGGCTACCGACACGGCAGCAGGCTGTGACGGCCAACGGTCAGGCGGAGGCTGTGACGGCCAACTGGTCAGGCGGCAGGTCTGTAGTGAGGGGTGGGGTGGCCGTCTGTACCGACACGGCAGCAGGCTGTGACGGCCAACTGGTCAGGCGGAGTGAGGGCCGCTGTAGAGGTCTGTAGTGAGGGTGGGGTGGCCGTCTGTACCGACACGGCAGCAGGCTGTGACGGCCAACTGGTTACCGACACGGCAGCGGCTGATGTCAGGCGGCAGGTCTGTAGTGAGGGTGGGGTGGCCGTCTGTACCGACACGGCAGCAGGCTGTGACGGCCAACTGGTCAGGCGGCAGGTCTGTAGTGAGGGTGGGGTGGCCGTCTGTACCGACACGGCAGCAGGCTGTGACGGCCAACTGGTCAGGCGGCAGGTCTGTAGTGAGGGTGGGGTGGCCGTCTGTACCGACACGGCAGCAGGCTGTGACGGCCAACTGGTCAGGCGGCAGGTCTGTAGTGAGGGTGGGGTGTAGTGAGGGTGGGGTGGCCGGCTGTACCGACACGGCAGCAGGCTGTGACGGCCAACTGGTCAGGCGGCAGGTCTGTAGTGAGGGTGGGGTGGCCGGTCTGTACCGACACGGCAGCAGGCTGTGACGGCCAACTGGTCAGGCGGCAGGTCTGTAGTGAGGGTGGGGTGGCCGTCTGTACCGACACGGCGGCAGGCTGTGACGGCCAACTGGTCAGGCGGCAGGCTGTGACGGCCAACTGGTCAGGCGGCAGGTCTGTAGTGAGGGTGGGGTGGCCGGCTGTACCGACACGGCGTGTACGCACGGCAGCAGGCTGTGACGGCCAACTGGTCAGGCGGCAGGTTTGTATGAAGGGGGGGGTGCCGGCTGTACCGACACGGCAGCAGGCTGTGACGGCCAACTGGTCAGGCGGCAGGTCTGCAGTGAAGGTGTGGTGGCCGCTGTACCGACACGGCACAACCTGGTCAGGCGGCAGGTCTGCAGTGAGGGTGGGGTGGCCGGCTGTACCGACGCCGGTACCTGGTCCGCCGACCGCCGGCCTTCCCCGACCGTTAGCCGCTGCGGCGGCGCTCTCCGTGCCGGGGAGCCGGCGGAGCGCCCGGCTGCAACGGCGGCCGTCAGTTGGCCGTCGTGACGTTGATTTATGGCCGGCCGGCGGCAATTACGCCGGCTCATGCGACTCGGCGCCGTCCGTCTCACTACTGAGCGCGGGAGCGCCACAGCGCTCCGGAACACAGGCCTGGGGACGCCACGCTCGGAGCTGCAGCTGAAGCTGAGGCAGGACTCAGCTGGAGCAGGCCATAGCTGGAGTGGGCCTCAGCTGGTGCAGGCCATAGCTGGAGCAGGCCATAGCTGGAGCGGGCGGGCCTCAGCTGGTGCAGGCCATAGCTGGAGTGGGCCTCAGCTGGAGCAGGCCATAGCTGGAGCAGGCCATAGCTGGAGCGGGCCCTCAGCTGGTGCAGGCCTAGCTGGGCAGGCCATAGCTGGAGCGCAGGCCAGCTGAGGCCTCAGCTGGTGCAGGCCATAGCTGGAGGGGCCTCAGCTGGAGCAGGCCATAGCTGGAGCGCCTCAGCTAGCTGGAGCAGGCCATAGCGGAGGCCTCAGCTGGTGCAGGCCATAGCTGGAGCAGGCCATAGCTGGAGCGGGCGGGCCTCAGCTGGTGCAGGCCATAGCTGGAGCAGGCCATAGCTGGAGCGGGCCTCAGCTGGAGCAGGCCATAGCTGGAGCGGGCCCACCTGGGCAGGCCACCTGGAGCAGGCCTCAGCTGGAGCAGGCCTCAGCTGGAGCGGGCCTCAGCTGGAGCGGGCCTCAGCTGGAGCGGGCCTCAGCTGGAGCGGGCCTCAGCTGGAGCGGGCCTCGCCTGGAGCGGGCCTCAGTTGGAGCAGGCCTCAGCTGGAGCGGGCCTCAGCTGGAGCGGGCCTCAGCTGGAGCGGGCCTCAGCCGTGGAAGCCCTCAGCTGGAGCCCCAGCGCAGTGGGTGATCTCGGCTCGGCAAGCTCAGGCCGTGGCTGAGACGTGCAGTAAGACTGGCTATGCATGCCGTCCACATTGCTGCACAAGTGCCTACGTACCTATAAACCGTCCCACAATGGCTCGTGCTGTCAGTGCAGACTCCACGTGTCGGTGGGGGGGCAGAGCGGGCGCTCTGCAAGTTGGGTCGTGGTTGCAGAGCTGTCTCGGACCATGTGGAATGTTGTGTATCTGGATGCGTTCGGCTCGACCCCCCGCCACACGGTGGTCAGTGTTTATGTTGGTGATGTGGGGCTCTCGGTGTGTGATGTGGCGCGCCATACCGGCAGCACTCACCGTGCCCTGAGGCGAACTCTGGTCAGCTTTTGCCTGGTCACGACTGGCTGGCGGCCTGTCGTGGTATTATCACATCAGTGACGTCAGCTTGCCGTGGTGTCAACACGTCAGTGACGTCATCATGACGTAATGTTATCACGTCAGTGACGTCAGCCTGTCGTGATGTTATCACGTTGGTGACGTCAGCCTGCCCTGATGTTAACACGTCAATAACGCCATCCAGACGTGATGTTATCACGTCAGTGACGTTAGCCTGCCGTGATGTTAACACGTCGGTGACGTCAGCGGCGGAGGCCTGCCGTGGTGTTGGCACGTCGGTGACGTCAGCGCAGCAGCTGATTAATGAGCTTGTTCGTGGGCGCGGAATGTTCGGTGTCGACCGTCCATTACAATATAATGACTAGTAATGAGCGACGCGGCCGGCTCGGCCGGCTCGGCCGGCTCGACCGGCTCCAGCCAGCACGTGCGACGTCGACCCGGCCCGCCCGCGGCAGTGGTCGAGGTCAGGTGGCAGCGGGGCAGACAGGTCAGGTCAGGTCAGACAGGATCCGACCGACTGGCAGATGGGCGACCTGCCCTTTATTAATGCCTCGTATTATCTTCTCGTCAATTTGGTATGCAGATGTCACTCGTTTTTGTGTCCCGTGCGAGTTTTTGTGCCGTGGTTTTGTCATGTCTGCTGGTTAATGGAGTGCTTGTCCACGTGGCATTTGGTCTCTGTCGATGTCTGTGTCGA
This sequence comes from Imbricaverruca yamaguchii, assembly GCA_034440575.1. Classification (NCBI taxonomy): domain Eukaryota; kingdom Metazoa; phylum Arthropoda; class Thecostraca; family Neoverrucidae; genus Imbricaverruca; species Imbricaverruca yamaguchii. Next base: position 64,909 of record JAOTOL010001356.1, on the reverse strand, counting down.
AATAGCCGTCCGAATAGTAATTTACCAGGACTTGTTTTAGTCGCGCAAGTTCTGTATGCAGAAATAGATACGATCTGATGTTACTCAGCTTTTTGTTGGAGAGACGTTCGCTGCGCGGGTTTAAATGCTGCCCTGGGCAGTTATCGTTGCGTCTGCACTGGTTTTGAGGTTCGCTCAGCGTCCGTCAATTTCCGTCCGTCTATGCAAGGGATGACGTTGTTTCTCTTTCTCTGAAAAGCGAACATGAAGACTAAGACAGACTCTTCCTCAAATCTTAAAAGATGTGATTTCTTGAGCCCGTCTTGCCGCCCCAGACTGAACCTTTTTTAGTTCATATCGGTGGCGCCGATTTCACCACGCTGAGCCCGACTACGGCGACGAATCTTCGATCATCGTCTTGTCCCTAATTAATCTAGAGTTACCAAACCACAAACGTTGGGTCATATGTGATAAGAGTTAGACACTGGTACCCGGTTTCATACTCTCGGAGCAGAGGGTGACCTAGATGAAGTCAATTGTCAAAATTTGACGAAATAGCGACTATTTGGTGGCATTGGTCACACCACATGCTGACAACATAGATGGAAATTCTGAAAAATAGCTTGATGTGTATCTCCAAGTCTCTGTTATTAATGCACTCCACAAATGATCTTGTATACACAGGTGACCTGCTAGGCCAGGTCAACTTTCCCAGGTCAGCACCCATTTTACGAACATGCTAAAAGTCGTACGATAGCTGACGTATTTGAACACTGAGTTAAAATTCACCAAATATAATGCTACAGGCACTTGGATCGATTCGGATGATCTTTGTAGCATCAATAATTGATCGTACTTGCAGTATCTCTACATCACCTTGGAAAGGCTAATGATAAGGTGAATCAATAACGGATAATGAAGAAAACTATCTTCCATGTATAAATGCTAGCCATGCTATCTTACGACATTGTATTATTGTATAATGCATGTCATGTTTTGGTCATATTGTATTATGGAGCTCAAGCCTCAGTTCAACTTCCTGCAAGTTATCTCCAAAAATGCTTTCAATATCCGATTCCTTAGGCATGCATACCAGATCTACATTTTCAGACAATATATCAGCCGGGGCGGTCCGTGGCACCCAAGTGACGTGAGGCAGAAATAAATCGCAGGATTTCGACCAGTATTTTTCATAAGTACGCATTATTATTTTATGCTAAGATGAGTATGAACAACCTAATTTGACGCTGCAAGGTGCCAAACCTATCACCATCGTTCCGAAGTCAGTGAATTTCAACCCTCTCCCTCGTGTTCAAATTCCTTCGAAATTGCCGGGAAGTTTTCATATATAAAATATCATTGAGGTTTTCATATATTTCCATTTCATAATCAGAAATTGCTGGCATACACACATATTATATATATTATATATCATATATATATATATACATACTTATTATTGTTATTCTTATTATTGATTATTTCAGTGCAAAATACATGAAGTTAATGGGAAGCTCCACATCGATGGTGTGCATGCTCCATGGTACCCCATGTTAAAAGTTTCAATTACTAGTGGACAGAGCCAACATTGCGGAGGCACTTGCCCTTCAAATATATACAAAAAGAACACGCCTGGTCTAGACGTATATGAATTAAAAATGGAAAACAGTCCTGAAAACCAGCTGCAGGTTCCGTATCTGCACATGGGTGATAAGGGCGCGCTATTCCAACCAGTATAGGTGCCTCCGCCGGTACCCTAAATATAATGTTGGCGCCTTTTCCTGGCCGGATGGGTTCCACCTTCCCATGGGGGCACATGCCCCCAGTACCCCCACCCTTGTTTACGCCCCTGTACCGAGTGGGGAGGAATTATGTTGCAACAGTTATATCTTACTTGCTCCTACCCCTCCTACCCGGCCGTGATCTTCAGTTGGCCTATCTCATCATACTGCTACTACCCGTGTCACCACGCGATTCCTGCGGCGCTTGACATGAATGCAGTTAGCGTGGATCCAAGCGAAACATTCTAGTGTAAGTGAAAATACTGCTCATATTTGTGGACAAGATTCTTAAAGCTTTCAAATGAACCCCATTTTGTCCCATTTCGATGGTATTTTAGATCGGAAATATCGTGTGGAAAACACGGAAGTTTTACTGGAACGCCTACGGGACTGAACAATTGGCCAGCCCATGTGACGTCACCGATTGCCAAACAATATTGGAGGGCTCCTTGCGCTTGTTATGAAACGAAAACTTACTATATGGCGATATGTGCGAGAGGCTAGCCTCTGCCGACCGGTGATAGAGCTGTTTGGAAGCTAGTATGTAGATGGTGTAAATGTAAATGAACTTCAATTTTCACCATAATTATGAGTCACCAATGCATATTTGTTTCCAGTTTTTCAAGTTCCCTATTCTCCAGTGGGTGAAAGCATCATTTTATGAAAATAACATACAAAAATACTTCCCAACTCTTCTCAGGTGAGGCAGTGCCTTAGTGCCTTACATGGGCCGACCGTCCCTGCATATCAGCATATAATTCCGCGATTATATTCCCGATATTTTTGACATATACATCAAAGTATAAGCTATCCTTTTCCTTCCTGTGAATATTTCCTACTTTATAAGCTTCGCCCCCTCCCCCACAACCTTATTAGTTTCCTTCACTGAACAGCTATGCAGAATCTCATTGGGGTGTCCCCGACAAATTTCAGGTGTCGCACTTTCCTGGCTAATGAAACTAACCCTGGCTACGCCACTGATTGACAAAAATGAATTGTTTTGAAGTGCATACCGCGCCAAATATGAAAGTGAATGCTATATAAAAGTTGTAATCGTTCCTTTTCGGGGAGTTTTGTTAGGATTGCTTACCAGGTATTACTAATCTGTACGTATTGTACGTTGAGACGTTGTTGCCGATACTGTCATGTAAATTAACTTCGCAAGACACGTAATCTGCATTCTCATGCATTTTATGCAACTATTTCATGTCGCAAGTACATCTGGACGCCGCTCACGTGCCCAGGTCCCGCATGCTCCCTTGCATCTAATTGTTGCATCTTGCTCATCCTCATTATCTTGCCATCGTTTGTTTCCTTCCCGCTGTGCCCATGATCTGTTTGTCAGCTGTCTATCTACCTGTGTCTGTCTGTCTGTATATCTGTATCACCTGCTTTTCCGTCTGTCTGTGTCTGTCTGTCTGCCTGTCTGTCTGCAAGTGCATTTGCGGATCCGTAGTGTTAGTGTTGCAGCTGTGACACCATTTCTTCTCAGCTACAAGGCTAACTGAACATTTATTGTATATTCTCTATGAAGCGACCATTCCTCTATTTTGGCAACACCAACTTTGACTTGCAAAATCAACTGTGTTCTCTGTGTCTCTTCACCTCGCCCACATCGTTGCTCCTCATGTCCTCTCTGAAGTATTCCACGGTGGCACGGTACGCTCATCAGTATAATGATGTGGTGGCGAAAGCGGCGCGGCGCCGAGTGGCCGCCGTCTGGGCGAGTCGGCCAGCGCATCAGCCGGGCCGGCGGCGGCCAGGCGGCACGTTTTGCCGCCGCCGCCCGCCGCCGCCTGTTTTTGTTCGTCGCGCCGCTAGTAGCGATGCCCTGATTTTGCATGTTTTTTCTTGCTCGTGTTCGGCGTGACGTGGCGAGCAAATGTCATTCAGACGGACTGTTTGGCCTGGCTGCACACTGGCTCCGCCGTGCGACGGACTGCGCGGCGCGGCCGTGGGACGCGTCGAGGTGTCGCCGCACCGCCGACACCTCATTACGGCCATTACGCGCGGCGTGGCGCGGCGTCCTTGAGCAGCGGCCGCCACGGACGGCCGCCGGGTGCGCCGGAGAGAGGGACGACCGGGTCTGTGGCCGGCGCTGGCGGCCGACACGGCCGCTCGGTATCATCACATATTTATACAGCACATGCTGGCCAGCTGGCACTGACTCAGCCGTACTCTGGCTGGGCGCAGCGGTGGCGGTGCAGCCGCGTTTTACGGCCGCGCCACCGAGACGACTCCGACGGAGCGGCCCGGCCCGCGCCGGGTGGGTACGCCTTCCGAGAACGGCCGCGAGCCGGCCCGGCCACACGGCGACAGCACAATGGGCTGGCCCAGCCGGGTGGGTGGCGGCGGTGCGGCTAAGTCTGGCCGGTCGGCCGGCCGCCAGACGCGGCGGCGGCGGCGGCGGCGGTGGCACGTCCCGGCGAGGTCAGGCGGGTCGTCAGCCGAGCCGGCCGGCCGCCACATCAAACGGGCCGGCCGGCCGGCGTCGCGTGCGCCCGCCGTCCGACCGGCCGTCGCCGGGGCCGGTCGCAGCGCGTCGCCGCTCCCCGCCCCTCCCCCTCGGTCTCGCCGTCCGGCGGTGCACGACGACGCGGCGCGCGCGGGGCACCTCCGAACTGGTCGGCCGAGCCGCGCCGGGCCGGCTGAATGGCCGGCTGCCGGCTCGTTTTCCGCTGGACGCGGTCGTTGCGGCACGCTTTGTGGCGCGGCCGACGGTGGGCGCAGCGCGCGGCTTTGGTCCGACCTGGCCGGCCGGCCCCATTTACGCGGCGCCCGGGGGTCCAAATTGCCACCTGTCGCACTAATGCGCGGCGCGCCGCGGCGCCGCTCACGCACCGTCGGTCGGTCGTTGCACGCGGCGCTCGGTCGTAATTGCACAGTTCACTTTCGGCGCCATTACGGGCGCGCCGACCGCCACAGTCCTGAAGTTCATTGGATGTCGGGTCGTCCGAGTGTAAGATGGCCCCCGAGAAGGTCGTGCCAGAGTGGAACATTACCTGTAAAATGTGATCAATAAAAGACAATTGCAACGCTGGTATGCTAAACGCTAGGGTCGCGTGATGAAAGCGTACAGGGGTGGATACATAGGAGGGTACGCACCTCCGCCGTGTACAGGTGGCGCCACTCCAGGAAGACTCGAGTGC